>NCQV01081420.1:0-16187 GCA_002740545.1 Lophocereus schottii
CTAGGGGTTATAAGTATTATCGTTTTCTTACTTCCTAAGTACATTTTGTGACGAAATGGACAAAGTTTCGGCTGAAAATTGACCATTTCTCAGGCTAAAAGCCTTACAATAAATCCCTTAATTGAATAGGAACACAATGGCTACATGACAAAGTTTACAGCTCTGTAGATCACTCATCTGGAGTACAACAAAACCATATAGTTCAATAACAAAAAAGAAAGTAAAAGGTACAACTCAACTGATCACGCATCTGGAGCACTGGGTTTTCATCCCAAAATGTAACTAACTTTAGCTAAGTTGCCTCACATGGCCATACAGAGCCACTTGCAAGCAATGTGCATTACATGAACTAGAGTGCTTTGTTTACGTACATTTGTAACTCTGGTAATACATTATATTACATTATTAATCACGTAAATCCACTTCTATAAGTACACATATGTGACACCTTTCCAAGCAAAGGTAGGCTCTAACTCAGCATAAGTGAATCAACTTCTACCTACCACAGCAAAAACTTGAGAAAATGAGGAAATACTAATGGGATGAGCAACCACACGCTTAGTGAGTACTTCCCGACTCCTTAAACCAAAACAGTTGCAGGTAATAATACCAATATTAGTCACATATCATGCATTTGTAGATTACTCTCATACTTGGCAATTATAGCCCCCAAGAAAGGATTATCACCTATAAACTTCATATTAGTTACTCAAACTCATTTTTAGGCCCTAAATAACTAAACTTCCTCAATGATAAAGCATTTAGGAACATAAGGAAGTAAGCAACAAGGATAAAGTTAAAGTGCTATCAAATACTCAAATTGAAAACGCAGTGACTCATGTTTTATTCAAAGAATATGCACAATTGAAACTCCTATGCTCGATGCATTGTAAGGCTATGGCCATACTTTGTTTGAAATTTCAGTCAAACTATACTTGGAATCTCGTTTGCAAAACATGCATAGGACATGCACAGGAAGCTTTCTTTCTTTTTCTTAAAAATGCTTTACGTAGCCTCTTGGGGCTCATGTTGTTTAAAAAGAAATCACTTTCATGTTGGTCCTCTAATGGCCCTTATAAGCTTTTCGAATCTTATTCGAACTAGCCTCTTCATGGCCCTTAAAATCTTTCTTTTTTCCTGAAACACTTAAAATGATGAAATGCTGACTATTTTTCTTACTTATTGGGAAAATACTCTTGATATAGGAGCATCATAATGTGGGGGTTGGGCTGAGATCTATTCTCAACCACAACTAAGACTATCCTTACCCATAAGATCTTACTCCCGGGATGGCAACATAAATGGACCTACACCCTCGTCACGGTCTTCTAGGGTCCCCCACCACTGGGACTTACTCCTTAAGTTGGGGATTCCCCTGGTCTGTCAGGTTCACTCCCATTTTACATATGTCCCTAAGCACGTTATCTTTGCCCAATTAAAGCGTATGACCATCGCGGCTAATGAGTTTGCTGTATGTCACGGTGAAATCATTTATCATACAACTCACTCTTTTTTTAAAGTTCCTTATGCCTTAAAAACTATATTCGTATAGTTAAAAATAGGCCGTTGTTCGGTAATAGTCATGGCTACCTTTATTTTCAAGCACAAAAAACATTCTTTTTCAAAACCTCACCCTTACACATATGATAATGCTTAATGACATGGAGGGGGAGGGGTTCACATGCAACACATTCCGATCACTTCATAATTCAACTTCAAAACCTCTTAAAATCATAATGAATTTGGTAACTCACAAATCAAAACTCAGTCAAAACATAAAGTACGTAGCTCGCCTATAATTCAAGCAAGGTTTCATATTAGACATCTTCAGTTACCCATTTTAGATTCATTTAAATTCTTTCCAAAGTCAAAGAAAGGGACATAATCAAACTGAAGTTTTAAAATGTTTTCGAACCTACTACTAGCTTGTTATTTAATTTCCTAGACCTGTCAAATATTCAGTTGAGTTACTCACTGAGTAATTCGACGATTTAGGATCTTTTTAGGCTACAAACATCTTAACAAATTAATAGGCAACTGGTGAACGTTTATAAATATTTGAAATTAAGGAAACACACTTTTAACGACCACAAGAGCATCAAATCACTCACTGAGTAGTTCACAAACCATTCACATAGCATCACTTAAACAACATCAAGAAAGAAGTGGCTCACAAGTAGCACTTCCGTAACACTTCGTGGGAACAGTTTCAGTAGAATCAATCTAATAATTCTGTATACCTTGCAATCTACACGATTGTGGTCAGCACCAAACCCAGGCTCCTCCTCACACAACAAAGACCATAAGAACATCAAATCACTCAACAGTTTCACCTCAAGCCATCGAACTACCAAGCTCAATTCAATATTGCCATAAATGAATCAATAGTACATGAAGCCATTATAGACAAGTGTAACTTTCATGCTAATAGCGAAAAACAGAGTTTAAATGTACCCAATCTGATCTAATAATGACATTTAAAAATAATTCATCTCGGTCTATAATTTCTCAAACCATCCGGTTAGCAACCACAAGGTATAACACTCACATGTAGCCTCCCAAATAGATTTTAGGTGTGATAAACTAATTCAATAACAACATCAAGGCAGCATTCTGCCTATTTCACTAATGTCTAAGCAAAACCGTTAGCAAAACCACGCATCACTCAACATGTAAGAATCCCAAAATCAGCATTATTGCCATAATTACTCAAATTCGCCCTAATTTGCCCAATTACCAACCCCTAACTCAGATTGTATCATGCATTAACTAAAATCAGTAAAATTCTTTTAAAATAAAAATAGTCTAAGAGGAGAGAAACACCGACCTGAAATCCATGCTAAAGGACCCAACTCGTGTAATTGGGTAATTTCAGGCTGAGTTCGAGTCTCATGTACCACAGTCATGGTGGTGGTGCTGAGGGTTCAAACCTCTAACTTTTGAGCCCTCATCCTTGTGGCTTTTGGTGGCTGTCAGACCCAAGCCCACCGGAAACACCTTGCCGTCGACGCCTGGCCGTCGTCCCGCTGGCGTCAACTGTGTTCCCTTAATGTCCCTCTCGCGGTTCCTCTCTATCACTCAATCTCTCTCTTTGTTTTGGGCCTGCCAGGGTCATCACGGATAGGAAGCGATGGCCAGCCATGCTGGCGGCGACACTGCCGCTCCCTCCTGTCTCTCTCTCTCCCCTACTTCCCTTTTTCACTCTTTTTCTTTTTTTTTTGGGGTTAAAACTTGCATATCAACTACAATCTTTAATCCAATCACGTAGCCCTTATTCTAAACCCAGATCACTAATATAATCGTCCGGCGATTACTCGTTCCCGAATATGTTAGGGTTCGGTTCAACGAACAATGAAACTAATTCTAAAGTTGACAATCTAGTTGCATTCGAGAATCTACTCGATTTAGTAATCGATAATAATTCTTATCACGCTCATTAAAAGTCATCAGAAAATTTTCAAGACTAATAATGAAAGTAATAGCAACAACAATATTCTTTTTAATAAAATTATCGCTCACATAAGCATATCGATAACAACTAATATCGTTACTAAAATATGATTTTATAACGTTAAAGGAATGACAGCCAAGGTAACATAAAAATAAAGAGTGCGAGTGTTACATTCTTCCCCCTAAAGGAATTTTGTACTCAAAATTCTAAAGCTCACAGTTCATGCAAACACAAGATGCATACACACAACCTGCGATCTACATGATGGGATTCCAAAAGGTTTCATTTAGAAATCCACTATATCTTTTTAATCGAAAGAAAAAGGCTTATGGTGTCCGGTCTCTTGCTTACCAATCCTCTTCAAGTATCTACTTACTCTATTTAGGCGCGAAGGCCAAATGCGTAGAAGAGGGGCAGATGAGTTGGCGTGGAAAACCATATTAAGCTCGTTTTAAAAAGGAACATAGATTTTCATTTATCTAGACTCAATTTGCATAGTAAATAATAACTCTATATATATGCATCGTTGTGAATTGAAATCTAAGGTAGGACGATTGGGCAGTGACACCTCAAGGTCATATATAAGTGTTCTCATTCTAAAACCTGAATTCAGTCACTATTAGGATTGAAAAAGTTAACCTGGAGACTCCTATAACACATTAGGGTTACAAGGACATCATGTGGCACCGCGTAGCATCACTTAAGCACCATGGCATCGCATAGAATCAGCAATTAAGCATCCTCAAGCCTAGGAATCATAAGCAACAAGAAACCACCTAATACGCATATAACAAGCAATTTACAAACAAGAAGCATATGCAACTGACATTCCTATGTTCACACATCAATCACAACTAATTTTTAGGCCTTTCATTCATAGGAACTTAGGCAGGACATGTCAAAGTCGTATGAAGGGGGTTTAACTTCATCAGATTTACTCAAAACTTGAAGATATTAAATCAATCTAAGGTTAAATCAATTAAGTAGTAAGCTACCACATCACACTAACGTAGGAGAGGCATTATAATAGGTCATATTGACATCGATGGAACTTAAAGTAGCACTCAAAATCACATTGATATCACATAGAGTCCATGATAGAGCACTAAAGATCAAGAATCATGAATAGCATGAACTAGCATAACATATCGATAGGCATAGTTTGAGAAGAAAATGCCAAGGTAAGAATGTAAGTTCATAGTTTTGATGGTGGGCACACTTTTCCTAAGGTCCCTCCTTGGAATTGGGCGCTTCCTAGGTCATAGATTCATACAAGTGAAGGGTTATGCTCATAGACAAATCCGAGGGCCTGTGGCTCTTGGGCCCACTGCACTTCTAATGTGCTACTCGGGATAATATAGAATACGAGGGCAATATTCGAATGCGAGTTCCTATGGTCACTGTATCGTACTTTAAATACGTACGTATGCGGTTATTCAGCTATAATATGGAATCATCAAATTCGTGGAATGCAAATAACGAGCCATAAGTCATGTCGTACGATGAATTACAAAACTTAAATCATCTGCATAATCAAACCAATTAAGCAATGAATGCATCTCGGCATGCAGGTATTAGACACATCTAGTCACACATAGAAACATATGTTTAGAGAACAGCTTGAACCTAATTGTTACGCGAATACAAGTCTTCTGATGCAATAGTAAGGCCTAACTGCGGAGTTACAAAGGTCGTTTATACGAAAGAAATACCTTAACTCACTATTTGTGATGGATCTTAACTCTCGAAGTTTCTAGGTTTTAAAAAGGGGAATAGCTTAACTACTTCTAGCTCTTTCTTTACCAAACATTGAGTACGTCTGCTCATTCCATTATGGGGTATGAGGAGCAAATCGTACTTGAGGGGCAAAAATGAGCTCAGACTTAAGACTTTTCCGAATATTTGGATTCAAATCAAGCTTGCTTTAAACTTTCGATTAAATCCCCAAAGTGCATAGACGAAACAACCATTATTGAGCCAACACTGAGCCCATTTAAAAGAATACAAGTCATTCAGCCTATGCTCTAGCGAGTGGCTCATTCATCCAATCAATGAGCTCACTCAAGCCGTACATAGCTAGCTAAACGCATCAACATTCTCGTAAAAACCAAATTTGCTCACAGAAGCAACCATATGTCACATTATCATAAACGCATTCCTAGATATCTATATGAAATGCAAGACTTAGGTCGTGACCTGTGGTCGCAGGACCTTGCTCTGATACCATCTTGTAACTCCCCCAGCCCCTAATGTTAAAAGTATTACCTTTTTCTTACTTCCTACTTAAATTTTAGGGCGAAACGGATAAAGTTTCGCCTGAAAGCTGACCATTTCTCAACTAAAAGCTTTACAATAAACCCCTGCATTGAATAGATGCATATAGAACTCTAAAATAAGCTCAACGGCTACACGTCGGGGTTTACAGCTCTATGGGTCACTCACCCAGAGTACACCAAAACGTTTTCGAACTTACTACTGGCTTGCTATTTAATTTCCTAGACCTGTCGACTATTCAGTTGAGTCACTCACTGAGTAGTTTGATGATTTAGGTTCTTTTTAGGCTATAAACTTCTTAACAAATTAATGGGCAAGTGGTGAACATTTATAAATATTTGAATTTAAGGAAACACACTTTTAACGACCCCGTTTAAAGATTTCTAGGCTTCACGAACCATTCACACAGCATCAATTAAACAACATTAGGAGGGAAGTGGCTCACAAGTAGCACGTTTGTAACACTTCGTACGAACAGTTTCAGCAGAATCAATCTAAGAATTCCATATACCTCGCAATCCACACGATTGTGGTTAATAACAAACCTAGGCTCCCTCCTCACATGACAACGACCGCAAGAACATGGCATCAATCAACAGCTTCAGCTCAAGCCATCCAACTACCAAGCTCGGTTCAATATTGCCATAAATAAATCAATAGTACATGAAACCGTTATGCACAAGTGTAACATTCATGCTAATAGCCAAAAATCGAGTTTAAATGTATCCAATCTGATCTGATAATGACATTTAAAAATAATTTAGCTCGGTCAACAATTTCTCAAACCATCCGGTTAGCAACCACAAGGTGTAACACTCACATGTAGCCTCCCAAACAGATTTTAGGTGTGATAAACTAATTCAATAACAACATTAACGCAACATTCTGCCTGTTTCACTCATCTCTAAGGAGAACCATTAGCAAAACCATGCATCACTCAACATGCAAGAATCCCGAAATCAACATTATTAGCATAATTACTCAAATTCGATCTAATTTGCCCAATCACTGACCCGTAACTCAGATTGTAACATTCATTAACTAAAATCAATAAAATTCTTTTGAAATTACAAATAGTCTGGGAGGAGAGAAACACCCACCTCGAATCCATGCTGAAGGACCCAACTCATGGGTTAATTGGGTAATTTCAGGCTGAGTTCGAGTCTCATGTACCACGGTCATGGTGGTGGTACTGAGGGTTCAAACCCCTAACTTTTGAACCCTCATCCTCATGGCTTTTGGTGGTTGCCGGACCCAGGCCCACCAGAAACACCTCGCCATCAGTAGTGAGGGCCTTGGAACATTAGAGACACTACTTGGTGGGGGTAGAATTCATCCTCCATTCAGATCATGAGGCGCTCACATTCATATAAGGGCAACACAAGCTCAACCCAAGGCATGCTAAGTGGGTGGAATATCTTCAAGCTTTCTACTTTGTGATCCACCACAAGTCCGGTCACATAAACATGGGTGCGGATGCTTTGTCTAGGAGGTATTTACTCCTTTCATCCCTTGATTTAAGAGTCCTTGAGTTTAAATAGATGAAAGAGTTGTACCCCAAAGACGAAGATTTCAAGGAGACTTTTGAAGTATGCTCATGGCACCGCCCACGGTCCATTTCACATTGAAGAGGGGTTCTTATTCAAAAGAAACCGGTTATGTGTCCCTAAAGGAGGTATTAGGGAGCTTTTGATTAAAGAAGTCCATAGAGAGGCTTTGGCTGGCCACTTTGGCATTAAGAAGACGTCACTCATGTTGAAAAGGAACTACTATTAGCCCAAGATGGCCAAGGATATTGAGCATTATGATAAAAAGGTGTTCTACTTGTCAACTTGCCAAAAGCCATATCTTACCTCAAGGTGTTTACTTACCCTTACTGATCCCATAAGCTGCTTAGGAGGATGTGAGTTTAGACTTCATTACCGGCCTTCCAAGAACACAAAGAAATAAGGACTCCATCATGGTGGTGATCGGTTTTCTAAGATGGCACGCTTTGTCTCACTTTATGGAAGAAGATGGGCACTCCCAAAAGCATGGTGTCTGACTGGGATAGCAAATTCATGAGTCATTTTTGGCTCACTTTATGGAAGAAGATGGGCACTCATCTCCAATTTAGCACCTCATGTCATCCCCAAATGGATGGCAAAACCGAGGTCACCAATAAGACCTTAGGTACTTTGTTGAGTGTCCTAGCCAAGAAAAGCACAAAGGGATGGGACGAGTTGCTTAGCCATGCCGAGTTTGCATATAATCGAGCTCCAAGGAAAGCCACAGGCCTTTCTTCATTCCAAGTTGTCTATGGGTTCAACCTTTGTACTCCTATTAACCTCACACCCCTTCTTACTCCAACCAAGTTTAGTTTGGAGGCCGAGAAGAGAGTAAAGGAAATCTAGGAGCTCCATGCCCAAGTGAGAGCTAAAATTAAGAGGTTTAATGATCAAACCAAGGATCGGGTGAACAACCACCGGAAGGAAGTCCAATTTAAGCCCTGAGATTTAGCATGGATCCACCTAAGAAAGGAGGGATTTCCAAGTAAAAGAAGATCCAAGTTTCTTCCACATTCAGATGGTCCATTCAAGATTCTTGAAAGGGTCAATCCCAATGCATACGAGGTTGACTTGCCCGGTGAGTATGGGTTATCCGCTACATTCAATGCAGCCGACTTGAGGCCCTACTTTGATGAAGAAGAAGAGCTACTAAGTTTGAGGACAAACTCTCCCCAAGCTGGGGGGGATAATGGGGATCACCCCAAGTGGCTCCTCTAGTTCAAGAGGTCATAAAAGCTTTCCATGGGTTAGAAATCATTCAAGGTGCNNNCACTTACATTCTACCGGGTTCATCCTATATATGGCCCGAATTTTTGACTTTGGTAGCCTAATGTCCCAGGGCTTCATAGCCAAATTGTTAGTGTTTCTGGAAAACTTGGACAGTTGGCTGCCCAACAAATCAAGTT
Source organism: Lophocereus schottii (assembly GCA_002740545.1). Lineage (NCBI taxonomy): Eukaryota > Viridiplantae > Streptophyta > Magnoliopsida > Caryophyllales > Cactaceae > Lophocereus > Lophocereus schottii. The sequence continues at coordinate 8,679 of NCQV01081420.1, forward strand.
TCATCCCATTTGGATGTCGTTTGCTCATCCAAACCCTTTGTTAAAGCCAAACTACCCAAATGGTTTTTCCGGATCAGATTATGCCCGGCTTCGGGAACCCAATTTCCCTAACCTAAAGTACTCCTAGCAACCTGGAATTTTGAAACGTAGATCCCTTTTTGAGTTAGTTAAAAGTTTGTGTGAAGAAACGAGAGCCAAACGTTCCCCAAGGAGGCTAAAAGAGAGGAAACTTCTAAAGGTATTTTTCTGAAGTTAGTCTGCATCATCTGCCTTGTTATGCTAACATCTCCTAAACGGCTGCACCAATTGAGCTCCAAAAGTAGTCATCTGAAAGAACACTTTCTAAGCTTTCTATTAAGGTGTGTTAAAGCCAATTTGGGTAAGTAAAAGGGAGATATGGCTGTTCAAAATTGGCCCTGTAAAACTGGAAAGCTGCCGGTAGCTGTCACCATAACGTTTTGTACTTTTCTTGCTTATTGTGCTTCCCTTTTTGTCTTGGTCCGAATGGGTTGGCTTGTATCACTTGTAATTTGAATTTTGAGGCTTCCTCACATATAAGGGGCCTTTAGGAAGGAAAGAAGGGAGCTTAAACATTTATGTAAATGAAATTGAGTGTTATTCTCTCTCTTGAAATTCCTAGTTGCTTCATCTTGAATTAGCAAGTTCAAGTGGTGTTCTACTAGGTTCCTTTTCTAGCTTATGGTGGTAATTAAATTCTATATCCATAAGTGAAGAAGGAATAGCCCAACATCTCCTCTAGGTGGTGCCTTCGGCTTATCCTAGATAAGGGAGTTGCATTCTATCCTCTAAAACCGGTTTGAGCAACTTGTTCTTCTCGGTTTGCTTGATCTTGCTTTTCGTACTTTTCCTATCTTATATCTTCATTCTTGGTATCTCCTTGGCTACCATGCATCACTAAGTCTCCAGGTTGAAATACAATCTTTCTTCTATGCTTGTTAGCTTGGGCTTCATTGGTAGCATTGGTCTTTTCAATTCTTGCCTTTACCAACTCATGAAGTTTCTAAATCTCCTCTACCCTTCCTGCTGCATCAACATGTGGTCTCTGGTCTTGAGGCCATGGGGTGAGATCATTGGGACTAAGAGGATGAATCCCATACACCACCTTAAATGGTGAAAGGCCAGTAACCTTGCTAAAGGCCTTGTTGTATGCAAACTCAGCATGTGGCAAGAGTAAATCCCAAGCTTTAGCATGAGGTCTAATCAAAGCTCTTAGGGGAGTGCCTAAGGTTCAATTTGTTTCAGATTGGCCATAAGTCTAGGGGTGAGAAGTGGCACTGAATAACAATTTGGTACTAAGCTTCTTCCATAGAGTAATTTAAAAATGACTCAAGAATTTTGTATCCCTATCTGAAATAATCGACTTAGGGATACCATGTAATCTAGTTACCTCCTTGAAATACAGCTCGACAATGTGTGTAGCATCGTTGGTTTTGTTACAGGGAATGAAATGTGCCATCTTTGAAAATCGGTCCACCACCACGAAGATTGAGTCCTTTCTCCTTTGGGTCTTAGGCAGTCCCAAAATGAAATCCATGCTCACATCCACCCATGGTAGAGTAGGCACGGGAAGTGAGGTGTATAAACCGTGGGGTAGATTGTGACTCTTGGCCGCTTGGCACATTCCACACTTTCTTAGGATGTCTTGAACATCCTTGTCCATCCCTGGCTAGTGATAATGCTCTCTTAACATGGTTAATGTGTTTGACTCTCTAAAATGCCCTGCTAAGGAACCACCATGAACTTCTCTAACTAGAAGTTCATGGGTGCTACACTTGGGAATGCGCAGCCCTACTCCCTTGAATAGATAGCCCTCCTGGACTAAGGTATCTCACTTGGGATGCTTTGAACACACAAAATAAAGGCTCCCAAGGTCTTCATCTTCAGCATATAGACACTTGAAATGCTCAAAACCAAGAATGAGAGCATCTAGTTGAAATAAAAGGATATACCTCCTTGATAATGCATCTACACCTTGGTTCAACTTTCCTAACTTGTACTTGATGGTGAAGTGGAATGACTGAAGGAACTCTACCCATTTAGCATAGCGTGAGTTGAGCTTGTGTTGACCTTGAATGTACTTCAATGTCTCATGATCATAATGAAGTATAAACTCACTAGCCACTAAATAATGGCTCCAATGCTCTAGACAACGAATGATAGCATAGAATTCCTTGTCATAAGTTGAATATTTTCTCCTAGAATCCCATAGTTTCTCACTAAAGATGGCTAATGGTTTACTTCTTAAGTAAGAACTCCACCAATTCCCACTCCAGATGCATCATATTCAACCTCAAAGACCTTCTCAAAGCACGTCAAAGCTAGTACTAGTGCTTGAGTTAGTCTCTTCCTTACTTCTTCAAAGTCAGATTGTGCTTTAGGGTTCCATTTAAATGATGCTTCCTTAAGCACTTCAGTTATACGGGACATGATGGTACTAAAGTTTCTAATGAATCTCCTATAAAAAGATGCTAAGCCATGGAAAATTCAAACATCATGTAAGCTTTGTGGTTGAGGCCAATACCGAATAGCCTCTATCCTCTCTTCATCTTCCTTGATCCCTTCAACAGAAATAATGTAACCCAAGAATGCAACTTCCTGAGTGAGGAAAGTACATTTCTTGAGATTACTATACAACTGTTCATGTTCCAGGACATGCATAATCTGATTGAGATGATCTTGGTGTGCTTGCTCGTCCTCAGAATAGATTAGAATGTGATCAAAGTAGACCACCACGAACTTGCCAATGTGAGGTTTGAATACTTGATTTATTAGCCTCATGAATGCACTAGGAGCATTAGAAAGACCAAATGGCATAACCAGCCACTCATATAAACCTCCCTTAGTTTTGAATGCAGTCTTCCATTCATCTCCCTCTCTTATCCTGATTTGGTAGAAGCCACTTTGAAGATCAATCTTTGAAAATACTTTAGAGCCATATAGTTCATCCAACATATCTTCAAGCCTAGGTATGGGATACCTATACTTGATTGTAATTTTGTTTATGGCTCTACTATCCACACACATTCATTGGCTGCCGTCTTTCTTTCGAACCAACAAGGCAGGTACAGCACAAGGACTTAGTGACTCACGTACAAATCCTTTTGACATAAATTCCTCCACTTACCTTTGAATCTCCATAGTTTCCTTTGGGTTCATTCTATAAGCAGGTTTATTTGGAAGGACAGAACCAGGAATGAGATCAATGTGGCGTTAGATATCCCTTTTAGGGGGTAAACCCATGGGGATGTCTTCCGGAAACAAGTGACAGAATGTTTGAATGAGTGATTTGGCAATAGGGTGAGTTGACATGGGGGATTCTAGTTCAGCTTGAATGGTTAAGATCCACTCTTTAAATCCTTAAATTCATGATTACAAGCCTTTAAGAGAGTTTCACTCAAGGTAAATAAGCAACCAGAATGTTTATGGCCTTTTATGGGTTTGTTTTTGAGGAGTTCAGATGGTGACAATAGCTTCAAAGTAATCTTCTTTCCTCCCTTAGACAAGGAGTTAGTATTCAAGAAGCCATCATACATTACTTTTCAGTCATACAACCATGGCCTGCACAATAATACATGACATGCATGCATAGGTATAATGTCACACCCAAGCTGATCATGATAACTCTTACCAATGGATAAAGAAATGAGGCACTGTGTGTTAACTTGAAGTCCTTTGCTTTGATTTAGCCATTGTGTATTGCACAGATGGGGATGGGCCATAGCTTGTAAGCCTAGTTTCTCAATCATACTAAGAGAAACCACATTAGCACAGCTCCCACCATCAATAATTAAAGAACAGACCTTGTCTTGAACCGTGCACCGTATATGAAAGATATTCTCCCTTTGTTCATCCTTAGCTCCCTTCTGGCCATTCAAGGCTCTCCTCAGAACTAGCATCACACCTTCATCACCTTGTTCCTCAACCTCTTCTTGACTTTCCTTAAGGTTTTCTTCAGTTTCACTTTTAAATTCAACCTCTTGTTCTTGTTCATCCACGGCTCTCCACTCGGCCAAAGTGATCACCTTACGGTTAGGACACTCTGAGGCAATGTGGCCTAATCCTTGGCACTTGAAACATCTTCTAGTGCTTATAGGATTGGGATTAGGTCGAAGTGGGGGTGCTGGAACCTTTTATGGTGCTTGGGTTCTTTGTGGATTAAAAGGGAAAGGGGTTTGAGGCTTAGAAACTAGTTGGGAACTCCCCTTGTCAAAAGTTAGTTCCAGTTTAGGACTTTCTGATTTGGAGGCTTAAAAGCTTGCTTAGCTTTCTTTTGTTGCTCAATCTTGTGAGCTAGCATGCAAGCCTCATCAAAAGTGGTATAAGCTTGTAATTCAACAACATTAGAATACCTTGCATCAAGTCCTCCCAAGTGTCTAACTATTATTTGTTCTTCTGGTTCTTGGGGATCACATTTAATCACCAGCTTTTTGAATTCCCTATTGTATTCTTCAACACTTAGATTGCCTTGGTTCAGATTATGAAGTTGGGAATAGCAATCTTGAACATACTTGGGTGGAAGAAATCTAGCCTTTAACTTGGTTTTCATCTTTTCCTAAGTTCTGATTTTAGCTTTACGTTCCCTAACTCTTTTAGCACACAGATTGGTCCACCATAACGAAGCATACTTATATAATCTCAAGGCCACCAACTTGACTTTTCTATCTTCTGGAACATCTTTGTGCTCAAATACTCTCTCCACCATATGTAACCAGTCTAAGAATTCTTCTGGATCGAGCTTGCCTTCGTATTATGGAATCTCAACTCTAAAATCATTAGAGTTAAATTGCATTTTGGGTTCTGGCCGTGGCATCCTTAATGGTTCTTCATCACTAGAAGAATCAAGGCCATGGCTAAAGACTTGCTTTTGCTTCCGTGGGTCAGAATAGACAGGTTCTTCATTCATCTTCTGCTTCTGTTTAAGAAAAGTACCCAACTGCTTTCGTAAATACTAATTTTAGGCTTTTAGTTCTTGATTTAAACTCTTCAACTCTTGATTAGAAGAAGTAATTTCGTGATTACTCTTCAAAACAACATCAAGCCTCTCTTCTAGACTAAAACTAGCACTCATGGTGTAACCGGTTTAAGTGAAGAACAGAATCTGGTTTGTGTTTGATAAATGGGGAAGAAATGAACCTGGATGCATGGATTGATTACCAGTCCAAAGAGAAACTCAGCTCTGATACCGAATATGATGTAAAGATCAAGGGAAATGAGCTTACAACCAAAGAGAAATAGTGGAACAGTTTGGACTCACCTGAATTAAAGGAACCCGTGACTGAAGTAGATGAATGGGATAGAGCTAATCTTGGATTTTGGGTACAGAATCACCCCAAAACCAAGGTAAGGGCCCCTAAGCTTGATCAAGATACAGAAATCACCACTTAATCAATGTTAGGACTAAGCTTGATCACCACCTTAACCGGCCTAGCTAAGGATGAGCAAGCTGAGTTTTGTGGAAGCCGAAAGCTTGTTTGCTCTCAAACTAAATTTCTCCTACAAAGTTAGTTATGATCGGCCAAAGGCTATGTTTCCCCTTTGTTTACACACCTAGCAAGCATACAACCAAGCTAACAAGCACCTTAGACCTTTCCTGCCTAAGAGGGAAAGGTGTCAACTATGTTAAGTAACTGGTTAGAACTAACCGATTGTTTACTTAAGTTTAAGCTATCTTAATTACATTCAAAGCATTAAGGAAAGCAAGGTAAATGATCATTACAACATAATTAACTCATCCTTAAGCTTAATCTACTAGAACTCAGCCAAAAGACCATGTGCTCGGCAGTAAAGTAAGTGTCCCATCTTGACTGGCCAATAAGAAGGAAGGGACATCTTTATTTGCAGCTCCTTTCTAATTGATTGTTTTTTTCAAGGATGTTTCCTTTTATAGCTCATCATCAGTCTTCTAAATGCCTAGGGGTGTGTGCCAAATTAGCTGAGGTGAAGGAAACCCATGGTTGAAGGCAAAAATAAACCGGCAGTAGCAAACCCGGTTCACCGGCAGTTTGCAACCCGGTTTTCTAACCTGGGTTTCCCTTAGCAAAAGTGATCATGATTTGGATTTAAAGCCATGGAAGGATAAAAACCCCCTCTGCAAAGAAATCAAGGTTATGACATGTTCAAGTAGGGTAATTTGGCTTAAACATTTAACCGTATAGCTTGGAGTCCAAACTGGCCTGTTAGGAAAATGGCCTTGATCTCCCATCCTTTTGCGTCCATGATTTGAAATTAGTGCTTGAACCTGAAAGTTAACATCATGGGGATTCCAAAAGTGCAAAAATATTTGCAATGTAGCTTAAGAAATGAGGTGCACCAAACCGGGCATTTTCTGACCGTTTAGCCCATTTGCTGCAGTTTGATCTTCTAACAAAATATGAGCCATCTACTTCCCTTGGGACCTTGTTCTTGGACATGTTGGACTTGATTCTTCATGGTCAAGGTCTTGGCTAGGTAGGATTCCATCACCCTTGGACTTCCTTGAGGGCTGGTGATCATGCTCATGGATGGACTTCCATCATCCTCCCCTTATTGAGAGGAATTTGCCCTCAAATTGTCTAGATGTTGCAAAAGATCATTTATTAGCTTTGTTTAATGCTTTGAATGTAGTTTGATTAAGCTAGAACTAGTTTAGTACACGGTTAGCACTAACCGTGTGGATTAAGGTTAAGTTAATACCTTTCCCCTCTAAGAAGGGAAGGTCTAGGCGTGTGCTTACTTAGATGGACGCTTGCTAGGCTTGTTTAAAAGAGTAACACACGGCCACTTTGAAAAATGCATAAGATTTGAATCAAAACCAGAATTGAGAGCATTGCTCTTATTTCCCCTTAAACACTTCACTTGCTTATCGTTAGTTACACCGATTAAGGTGGTGATCAAGTAAATCTTAACTCTTAATTAGGTGGTGTTTTTATATCCTGATTGAGGTTAAGGGCCCTAAACTCAAACTTAGTCGTGTTTCTATATCTAAGTGAGTGTTTAGACTATCCTTTATTCATTCTTCATCCACACGGGTTTAAGGGAAGCGAACTGAATTCATTTGCTTAAACCATAAGCTTAGTGAATTGTAGCTTTGATTTCTTTCAATGCTTCATACATACCTCAAATTCCCTTCCCTTAATCATTTAGAATCCCTTGTTTCTAAATCCCATCCTGATGTAAAGGGCAATGGGTATGGAAATACACACCAACCTTACACCAAGCAAAAGCTAAAACTTGAGATTGCTTACGGTCGAAAGTGGCACGGACGTGCTTGGAGGCACGGGTACCCCGTGCTAACTTGCTGCCTCAAAGACCTAGAACAGCCTAGTTTAGCCCGGTTTGAGAGCCTTTCAACTCTAGTTGGTTTTCTTGGCTTTTTGGTGAATTGGATGTGGGGGATTTGAATGTCGATGATGGTAGAAGAGTGGGATAATGAGGAGAAATGATGGATAGACTTAATGGAGGTAATTGCCTTGAACAATCAAGCAATCAACTTCACTAATGAACCGTGTG
>NCQV01081435.1:2609-13392 GCA_002740545.1 Lophocereus schottii
GTGTGTGTGTGTGTTTGTATGTATTGCGCATTTAGGGTACTTGGATCTAGATCTTAGGATTCATTCTCATTTTAGGTGCATGTTTAGGATGCATTAGCTTACTTCTATGTATTGTTTAGTAGAACATATAGGGTAGAGCACTTAGGTAGATGCTACATTATATATATGTTTTCTATGATCTTTAATATGAAGTGGAGACATGTTGAGTAGGGTGTCTACAAGATCTTCAAGTAATCGTTCTAACCCTTTCTCTTCACTATCTTATTGTTGATTACCTTAGGTGGATTTTGTGCTTCAAAAAAAATTAAAAAGAAAAGAAAAAATAATTTCTTGAAAATGCCTTTTGTGATCACAAATTAAGGCATGATGGTCAATTGATTTCGCATGATTGTGTCTAATTGTGAGGGATCTCTTAGAGATTCTTTTTTAAAGCTAGTTTTGGAAAATGGTTTTGATTACATTGCCTTGCTTTGCACATTAGTGACCCTTAAGAGCCTCCAACCATAATATGTTGACCTTTCAATTCTTATTCTTCACATTTCTCGTATGACATTCCCATGTACATATCTTCCAGAACTTGATTTTTTATCTTTAAGACTGTCATAGCATATCCATTTGGCAACATGATAGATGCAACTCTTCTTAGATTGATAGCCAAATAGCAAAATAGCATCCTTTAGTTAATTCTCTACCCCTTGCTAACCCTTTGTGCCTTTGGCTGATTTCATTCGTTGTAAACCTTCTCAATTAGCCCTTGGCCTAATACACTTTCCTATCTTAAATTGAGCTCTACTTTGATATTTGTTAATGGGGGTTATGATTTATATATCTTAGTGGCTATGTTCGGGTGCTTTCTTGGGATGAGGAAAATATAATTGGCTTGAATATCTTTTTTTCCCCATTTTGGGTTTAATGGGCTGAAAATGTACTAGGAATTCAGTTTGAGTTATAACAGTGGGATGTTCTTCCGTGCCACTCACTGGTTTGAAAAAGAAAAAAAAAGAAAGGAAGAAAAACGAAAGAAAAAAAGAGAAAAGAAAAAAGTGTGAATAAAGTGTTTTCATGGTGAATGAATACAAAATGTTCTTGGTCATCTCAATTTATTTCTCTAAGCCCATTTAGAGGTTTCATTTTAATTTGTTGAGTGTGGTGTAATGTGATGTGATGTCGATGTTTGTTTTTGTAGGGAGTATTTTGATGCAATTTATTCTGTTAGCTTTAGCTCCACATTTCCCAAATTTATTCACCCTTCTCTCACCCTTAACCTTAAACCCTATTATAACCCATAACAACTCCTCTAGATCGTCATTAAAAACATAGCAGATGGCCAAGCCCATAGCAAGATCGTACTTTAATAGTGGAGGATTGAGAATGTAACCAAGCTTATGGCAAGAATGCTACGTTATGAGGATGATTGAGAGTGCCATTATCATTACAAACACATAAAAGGGAGTGTTGTTATTATGAGAATGTTTAAGGTCCAAGTTAGCTAGTTCACCACTTCTTTTGGAACACCTTGATTGGTGCAAGATTTGATATGGGTTGAGTAGGTATTGTGATTAGGCATTATGATCTTGAAATATTTGTAAATGGTTTTGTAGCTGCATTTTACACCTTGAATAGCCCCATTGTTATGTGTGTTTATTCTTGATTTCTTGATTGTCATTACCTTCCCTGAGGAGGTGGGAAATTGAGGTTTTACTTCCACTACAGTTCAATCATGTTCTTAATCTTATTTGGGGACAAAAAAGATATATACATAGGGGAATTGACAATCTTGCTATTTTATTCCCTTGATTTCACCACTCTTCCTTACGCATTTCCTAGATTCAGTGACAACTTCAATCATATGCTCCCCTCTTTGTGGACAAAGATCTCATTCAAATAAATTTCATTTTTATGGCTATTTTTGTAGGTATTTAGATAAATCTTCCTTCCTATCGCATTATGGCTATTAACATAGTGGTGGGAACATAAATCCTAAATGTGGTTGGTGTTTATACACCTTAAATAAGTTTGGTGGAGGATATTAAGAAATAGTTTGGGAGGATTTGGATCTGGTTATCCAGGATGTAACTCAGAGTGAGAAACCTTTCATAGGAGGAGACTTAAATGGATTGGTACGAAAGCAGGTGGTATGATACGGCACACGGAGGCTGTGGTTATGGGGAGAGAAATAATGGAGGATTTTCTATTCTAGATTTTGCAGTTACCTATGAGTTGTTAGTTTTGAACTCCTATTTTAAGAAGAAAGAGGATCACTTGATGACCTTGAAGAATGGCATCACAAAGACTCAAATTGATTACTTTTTTATTAGAGCAAATAATAGGAGGTTATGTAAGGATTGTAAAGTGACACCAAGTGAGTATGTGGGAACTCAACATAGGTTACTAGTGATGCATGCAGGGTTCAAATGATCAAAGTGGAAGAAGAATAGTACTGGGGAGCCTAGAATTAAATGGTGGAATCTTATGAAGGAGAATGCTAGAATGTTATCAGAGAGGATTACCGCGGAAGGGAACTGGAGGCAGGTAAAGGATGCAAACACAATGTGGGAAGTAATGATAGAATGTATTCGAAGGCCAGCTAAGGAAATCCTAGATATATCTAGGAGAGGTGGCAGCAAAATGAAAGGAGCCTAGTGGTAGAATGAGAAGATAAAGGAGAAAGTTAAGGAGAAATAAGAGGTGTATGCTGCTTTTATTAATAGTGAAATAGACGAAGAGAAGGAGGTTAGTGGAGTTGGACATAAGTCATCTAAAAGGTAGCCAAGAAAGTAGTTGTTGTACCTAGAAAAAGGGCATATGACAAGTTACATCAAAAACTAGAAACTACGAAAGGTGAGAAGGAGGTTTTTAAGCTAATGGGAGCTAGGAAAAGAAGAACTAGATATTTGGGTGACATGAAGTGCATCAAAGATGAAGATGGTAAGGTGCAGGTCAAGAAGGCAGGAATCAAAGCAATGATGGCAATTGTACTTTTCCAAGCTCTTCAATTGTGAAGTGTTAAAAGATTTTCAGCATGGGGAATGAGAGAGTAGTGAGAGGTAACTTGATCCTTGATTTTCCATGCCTATCAGCAACGAGGAGATTAAAGAGGTCCTAAAGAAGATATCTATCGAAAAGGCTGAGGGACCATACCAAATACTGGTGGAAGTGTTTAAGTGAAAAGGGATTAAAGTGGCTAACAGAGTTTTTTAATATTGTTTTTAAGACTGCTAAGATGCACAGAGAATGGAGATTTAATGCATTTATCCCACTATACAAGGACAAAAGTGATATTCAATATTATAATAATTATAGAGGCACAAAGGTTTTCAGTTACACTATGAAGTTATGGAAAAGAGTGATTTTGAGAAGGTGGTGAAATGATATTTTGATATCAGAGAGACAGTTTGGTTTTATGTCGACAAATAGACCATACAGGTAATTTATCCCCTTAGAATTGTACAAAGATTGGAAGGAAGATCTTCACATAGTGTTCATAGACCTAGGAAAAGCATATGATACAGTTCCGCGTGAAGTGTTATGAAGATGCTTGGAAAAGAAAGGAGTGTCACTTGTGCTTATTCTAGTTATTAAGGATATGTATGACGAGCATAATATGAGTGTTAGGACACTAGGAGGGGTTAGCAATGACTTTTTCATTGTTATCAGCCTTCAACAGGGTTCCGCTTTAACCTATTTCTTTTCACTTTGGTTATGGATGAACTCATGAAAGGAATTCAAGATGAGTTATATAGTGTACGTTATTTGCATATGACATTATCCTTATTGCTGAGACCAGGGATGGTATTAATAATAAGTTGGAGCAATTGGGACATACGCTTGGGTCTACAGGTTTTAGATTAAGCAGATTGAAAACTGAATACCTACATTGTGGTTTCAGTGGAAAAGAAGAGGAAGGGTGGGAAGTCACCATTGATGGGATGACAATGCCAAAGGTCGAGAAGTTTAAATATCTGGATGCGGTCTTTCAACAGAAAGGTGATATCGATAAGGACATTAACCAGCGCATAAAAGTGGGTTGGTAAAAATGAAAGAATGCTTCAGGCGTGTTGTATGATAACAGGATACCTGTAGGATTAAAAGATAAAATTTATCGTATAGTAGTTAGACCTGCTATGTTGTATAACTCAGAGTGTTGGCCAATAAAAAAACACAAGTTCAAAGGTTGATGGTAGCAGACATGTGATGATTAGATAGATATGTGGCTATACGAGGATTGATAGAATTAGCAATGAAGTAATTAGAAACATAATTAAAGTGGCCCCCATCGAAGATAAGGTAAGAGAGACTAGACTCAGATGATTAGATTATATTGAGAGAAGAAGTGTGGATACTCCTGTGAGAAGATGTGAGAGGATTACCATCAGAGATAGGGGATGCCCAAAGAAGAGCTTCAATGAGGTGATTAGATAGGACTTGGAAGTTTTAGGGCTGACGGAGGACGTGGTTTAGGATAGGAGACTGTGGCAGGATAGGAGTAAGATCTTGCATCATAGAGAGATAGCCTTGTGGTTGTTCTTTGCTTGCCTTAAGGTAAGATACGTCCTTGTGTATTACTGGATATTTTTCCTGTTACTCGTATGTATGTTTGTATGCAGCTAGTACTTCATCTGGGAAGAGATAATTTTTGCCTACATTTGTTTGTTAAGATATAGTAGCTTTCTCTGCAATGTTGTACTTATGTTTTATATAGCTGCTGTCACCTATTTTGATTGGTATTTGTTAGTTCATTCTTTGCTATTTGTTTTTAGTTTATTCTTTAAAATGTTTTCACAAAATTCTTTTTTGTGGGTCTTTTGGAATCACCCTCTCTACGAATTGAGATGTTGGTAAAGGTAAGATTTCCTACGTCTGAATATCTCCAGACCCCGTGAAAGTAGGACCCACACTGGGAGGTATTATTGTTACTATTGTTGTTTTGTCCCAATTTGAGAGAATCCATGTTCAATGATTTAAAAGGAGTAATAAGCAATGTTTTGGTTAAGGAAGATGTTAGAGGGTTTGGCAAGGATGGCCAAGAGTATAGGAATGAAGCTGAAACCATTTGCAAGGGCAATCATGCATAAATGCACAATCGTGAAAAATTACTGAAAAGTAGCTAAAAAGTTAAAAGATTGCACGATAGGCCATCCACATCTATGAATAGTAAAATTGACGTTTGCACTGCAGGCTATGCATTTACTTGCTTAGAAATATTGCATGGTTAGCCTGCAATCTTGCATGCCCGTGTATCCCCTCTTTTCTGCCAGCCTATGCCTTATTTAAGTGTAATGTCTTCAGAAAAGCGACATGAAATTTTTACCCTTTAAAAGGAGAATTTTCTCACAGTACTATTGTTAGGTTAATGATTAGCATTGAAGACTATTATCCTACTTCAAAGATTTATGTTCTTGCAATCAATCAATTCCCAAGGTTCATTCTTGAATCTCTCTCTCTTTTATACTTTCTTGTTCCTTTTTGTTGTTTAATGTTATATTTAGGTTAAGAAATTTATGTTTGTGATCGGTATCATATTTAGTGGCTAAATTCCTAATTTGGGTTGGGATTAATGTTGATTATGCTTATTTAATCATGATTACTCCCAATCTTGTGTATTTCATACTATCATCTATTAGAAACTCTCAATGAAGCGAAGGCTTAAAGAGTCTATAGCAAAAGAACTAAAGTGATTGAACAAAGCATCCATATGGTATTTGATGAAAACAATAATGAAGTCAGCAACNNNACTTTATTCCAAGTTCTCAATTGGAGTAGACATGATGAAGAAGAAGAAGAAGACAAAGTTAAGTCCATCGAAGAAACCAGTCAGAGTCTGTCTTAGTGTACCTTGAACCAACCAAATGATACATTTAGCACCTTTAAAGATGGTACAGATAATGTCTTTGAAGAATCTTAAATAAGGCAAGAAGAAAGACAAGAAACAAGTGCAGATCAGCATCTTCAAGAACCAAGAAGAGGCTACAGATTTCCTATACAACATCCTCGCTGTGAACTACATCACCTCAGATATCAACTCAGGTGTAAAGATTCATTTTTCCTTTTAGAAATTTATGTGCACTCTCTGATTTATGTATCTCATAGAACCTTAGAGCCCTCAAGAACCTCTAGTAGACTTTGATTAGACTCTAACTATGTAAGAAGAACTCAACCAATTTGAAGAAACCAAGTTTCCATCCAATCATTGGAACCAAATGGGTATTTGGAAACAAGCTAGTTGAGTATGGGAATGTGGTCAGAAATAAGGTTAGGCAACTAAGGGGTACAACTAAGAAGAAGAAATTGACTATGATGAACCCTTTGCCCCAATTGGTAGGTTAGAAGCCACAATGATGTTACTTGCGTTTACATCTTTTACAGGAATCAAATCATATCAAATGGATGTGATATTTACTTTTTAAAATGGATATTTACATGAAGTTTATGTTGAAGAACCCTCTAGTTTTTAAAATCTAAACTATTATAATCATGTTTTCAATTTGGATAAAGCTTATATGGATTGAAACAACTCGTAGAGCATAGTGTAAGAAGCTTAGCAATGTCTTGCTTGACAATGATTTTAAAAGAGGACAAATTGACAAGATATTGTCTATTAAAACAAAGGGGAAATTGTTTTGCTTATCTAGATATATGTTGATGATATATTCTTTGCGGCTACTAATAAATCTTTGTGCAAAGAATTCTAAAAACTTATAGGCAAGGAGTTTGAGATAAGTACGATGGGAGAATTGGATTTTTTCCTTAGGCTTCAAATTAATCAATGAACAAATTATATCTTTATAAATTAAGGCAAGTATGTAAAGTAACTTTGAACAAATATAATGTTGACAAATCTAAACATGTAAAGACTCCAATTGCTTCAATTTTTAAGCTTGACATGGATACAAACAGTACATTAGTTCCTGAAAAGGTGTATAGAGATATGATTGGATCCATAATATACTTAGCTGCTAGCAAACATGACATCATGTTTGGTATTTTGTGTGAAAGGTTCCAATCAACTCCAAGGGGCTACACCTTAAGGCTATGAAAAGAATCTCCAAGTATCTTGTAGGAACCAAAAACCTTGGTTAATGCTATCCACAAGAGGTGACCTTGAACTAGTTGGATACTTTGATGCTGACTATACATGTTATAAGGTTGATAAAAGGAGTACTTATGCTTCATGTCAATTCCTCAAATAGTCCCCAGTTTTATGGCACCCCAAAGAAACAAAATGTGGTGGCCTTATCTATATCTAATGATGAATATTATTGCAGCTGGACCCTATTATGCTTAGATCTTATGGATTAGTCGAAAACTAGGAGATCATATTACAAGAAAGCTCCAATCAAGTGTGAAAATCAAAGTGCTGTCAACATCACCAAAAATTCTGTACAGCACCTAATAACAAATCATATTAAACTAAGGCATCATTTCATCAGACGTCATATTGAAAAATTTGATATCTTTATTGACTTTATCCCTAACAATATGTAATTTGCTGATATCTTTACCACACCCCTGGGTAAAGACCAATTTTGCTTTATCCAAAAAGAATTAGGAAAGGTTGACTATATTGATTGATTGAAATTCTTTATAATATTGTACACATGGTAGAGCATATCTCTTAAGGCACTTGATTTTAACGACATTGACAATTTCAAGGTGGCTGAAGTCAAGTCATTGGACTATTAATTAGGCAATTTCTTAAGTTAATTGATAGTCTTCTATTGGTTAAGCTATTTTATAACGCCTGTAATTCATAATTGCATAATTAAATATGTATTGATTGATTAAGTATATGTTGGTAGTGAAAGGCTTGAAAATTAGAAAATATTACCACCATTTTTCATTTGAAAAATAAGGCATAGCAACTAGAGAAAGAAAACAAGCATACACACTACATTGAAAACCCTTAGTTCGTTCCATAATTATAATGAAGTTCATGAAACAATTGCTGAACCAGTCATTTGTTTGTGGGTCGGGGAACTTTGTAACAAAATCGAGCTTAAAAAAGAAAAATGACTAATTAGGTGTATGTGATGTAAAATAATGAGTTAAGAATTTCTATTTTCTCATTACCAAGGTTTTCTCTTACCAAGGTAATAATGACTTAAGAGTTTCTATCACCAAGGTATTGCTTAATAAAAAAAAGGACAGAATGTTTCTATTCGATGAAAATCATTTAAAGATGACAACTAGTTTGAGCAGAGCCACGGGTGAAACATCCAAGAGACCAAGGTGCACGAAATGAAGATGATGAGTCTTGCATCACTTTGTTTGATTGGCATTGTCTTTTCTTCTCTTACAAATTTATGCAAGGTGGCTTATTTTCTTCATGTAATTTCCTTCATAAAAGCAAGAACACATAAAACGATAGAATGAGCTAAGGACCCATACATTATCCTTGCACAGTAAAAACAACTTAAATAAACTGGTATGCGCGTATAAATTTTAAATAAGTTCTATGAACAATTATCATTGCTATATATTAAACTTACTTGTGCAATCGATAAAGTCAAGCTTAGGACCCAAGTGCTGACTTAGTGAAGCATAACAATTCATAAGCTTAGGGATCCCCACCCAACTCCTAGGTTCTGCTGAACCGTACGACATGTGGCATTGAACGATACTCAATAATTAGTAATTGGTGATCGATGATGAGCATTACAAACATGTCATATTGTCTAGGGATCCTTGAAGCGGCAAACTTAAGAACATTGTAATACATGATCTTCAGAACATTCAATAGGTTCATGGGATGGCCAAAACATGACAAAACTATTGAGTATCCTTCACAAATACACTAAAAGTTTCACTTGTATCATTTCGGTAAAAGCAATGATGTACCTTGTTAATCAAGTCATTGTTTCCTAAACTTTGATCCTCATTCCTTTTTATGGGTGCCCTTGACGGAACCTCTGAGTTTAATAAGAAATTTAATTCTCATAACCTTTAAATTTCATTAAGCATATTTGTACACCTTTGAGAGAACTTTTACATTTCATCCTCACTTTGTAGAACTCGTTTACACTCAACTTTTAATTTTAGGGAGCCAACTTAGCCATTCACCTTACAATAAATCCAATCGAGTTCTAATTTTCCAATGATATGGAAAATCCTACTTTCTTGCCACTTACCACTCATTTGCTTAATTTTCTCTAAGTTGGCACTTCTATAGATCCTTTTAACCTCTTTATTCAACCATTTTTTCAATACTTGCTTTAATTTTGTCTCAACATTAAACAATCCTTTTATACCTTGCTTGGTGTGGAAAAATGGAATGGGATGGAATCAAAGAATAATTCCTGAGGGATGAAGGATAGAATTTGAATCATAAACTCACGTGTTTGGAGAGAAAAGGAATGGAATTAAGTTTCAATCCTTATTGTTTGACAGTAGATTGTAGAATGGAATCAAATTTGTTTTATTTTAAAAACAAATAATAATGATTAATAATGATTAACAATAACAATAATAGTAATAATAATAATAATAATAATAATAATAATAATAATTAATAATAAATATTATTATTACTGTTAATAATTATTATTAATATTAATAATAATTGATAATTAATAATAATTATTATTATTAACATTTAAAAAATTATCATGAATATTATTATTATGTAATATTAATAATTAATGATAATAATTATTAATTAATAATAGTTATAATAAAAACTATTATTAATGGTTAATAATAATAACTAATCATAATAATTATCAACAATAATAATTATTATTAACAATAATTAAAATTATAATTCTTATTAATATAAATAATAACAATCATAATAATTATTATTATTAATAATTATTATTATTTATATTAATATTAATATTTTTGATTATTATTAATTATGAATATCAATAGTCAAAATCATTAATAATAAAAATAATATTAAATAATAAAAATAATAAAAATAATATGAATAATAAAAATAATAAGTAATAATAATATTAATAATAATTATCATTACTAATAATAATTATTGGTAATATTAATAATAATTATCATTGCTAATAATAATTAATAAAAATAATTATAATTATTAATTAATTTTAGTAATAATAATTAATAGTAACTATTATTATTAAGTTAAATAATAATAAATAATAATTACAATAAACTTATTGTTAATAATCATTATCATTAATGCTAATAAAAATTATTATTAATATAATGCTAATAAAAATTGTTATTAATATTAATAATTATAATTAATGATAAAAATAAAAATTAATGATAATTAATAATACTAATTATAATGTTTAATTATAATGTTTAATAATAATGATTAATTAATAAATAATAATATTTAATTATAATTTTAATTATAATTCTTAATTAATTTTAGTAATTATGTGTAAGGCCTGCGTACTTTATTTTCTGTTAAGTTATTTGTAACACCTTTTTACGTTATGAAAACATATTTTATTTAACGACACGAGTTAAATTATTATCAATATGTCTATGTGAGCGATACTTTTATTAAAAAGAATATTATCGCTATTAAAATTATTACTATTGTTATTATGAGTTTAAAAATTTATTCAATGATTTTTAATAAGCGTTATTAATGATTAATAACGAGTACTAATTCTAGTAGGAACCTAAATACGATTAGATTATCAACCTTAAAATTCGTTTCCTTAGTCATTAAATCGAACCTTGATATATATTTGGGAATGAATAATCGATGAAAGGTCACATTATCAATTTAGGTTTAGCGTTTGGGATATGAATTAAAATAGCAGTGTTAATTAGAGCAAGCTTGAGGAAAAAA
>NCQV01081441.1:10900-21876 GCA_002740545.1 Lophocereus schottii
GTAGGACTTACGGTCTTATTTAGGTAGAAAGAAAAATGTATATATGTTGCTGGAAGCAATGTTGGTCCTATTAATGGTTGTGAGGAAAGTTGAATCATACCCTTATTCATACTTATTTGCAAAAATCATACCCATACCCATCCCCATACCTATACCCATATCCATTGTGTTTTAAAAATTTAGCCATACCTATACCCATACCCATCCCCATCAGGTTTGTTAACCCTATGAGTTTTATTTAGATACATATAGAGGATGTAACGCGTCCCCATATTAAACCCATATTCGAGTACACACTATATTTAATTAGCAATTGTAAGCAATGTAATAAAAACTTCCTAACTAGGCTCACAAAATTTAAAAGTATAGGGGAAAAAAATTAATTTCTCATCTCTACATAAACGGAGATTGATATTCAAAGTCAATTTCATCATAAATAGAATAGTTTTGTACCACATAAAGCGAACAAATAGAAAACTCGTGGATAAAATCTAAGATATAGAGGAGATGCTATAAAGATTAGACAATTAGAATTTCATGTCTACTATTTGAATTCAGTTTTAACATATTTTTATCATGCTTTACTGGAAAATTGGGTATACAATATGGTATGGGTTTTGAAAATCTACACCTATGCTCATGCCTATTTACAAACATAATATCCATACCCATTCTCATGCCCACTAGATCCTATTTGCACCACCATTTGTGTGCTAAATGGAATGAGTTCTTATCGGATGTTTTAGATTTGGGTAATTCTCCCATTCCTAGTTAGCCTGTTAGGGCACACAAGTGATGTGAAAAAAGCCTCATTTTAGTCATAACCAAGGGGGCTAGACTAAAAGCACGTAATGTAAGTATGTTTTTCCACCAAAAGCATTGAGTTATATTAAGGGGAAATACTTAGATAAATGTAAACGTAGGAGATCTTATATGAACCTTGCAAAGAATGTTCCTGAGACACTTATGGGGGTGTCCTCTATTGCTATAATGAGGCATGTAAGGTGGGTTGCTTTAATTAATAAGTTAGACAATAATGCAGGGTAAGGTGTTGAAGCTCTTATTTTTGGTTTTCCTTTTGAGCTAAATTATATGAAGTGGTTTAGGAGGTTAGTCTTTGTATAGGTTGTCCATCCTTTGATTTTGCGATTCAATGTTTGTTTTCTCCTTAAATAATTTGGTTGAAATAGAGTAAGAAGGGAACAGGAAATGCCATCTATCTCTTGCTAAGAGTGCTTAGATTTATGCTGATGTGTAAGTTGAGTACAACCATGTATATAAAGTTTTCATATGAACAATTACGTGGTTGCATGTATATATGCATATGTCTGAATGGTTGTAATGAATAAGTCTGTGAAAGTACGTGTGTTGATGATTACATGCTTTAGTGTATAAGTATTTTATCAAACTTATGCCATGTGCTTGGAAAGAATAGTTAGAGTAGCTTATTGCTATATATTCAATTTCATCGTTCAGTTACTACATATGCGTATATATGTGAACTTGTTTCCTTAATTTAAAGCACCCATATTGTATGATTCAAATGATAGGGTAGCATAATATTATTGCTTGTTTTGGGAATACTGAGAGTGAAGATAAAAGAACTCATAACACAGGGGTAAGGAGGCTAAGTAGTCTACTGTTATTGCGATAACTGAACAGCCCCTTGGTGCAGTAACAACAACTGTGAAACTGGCTGCTATCTAGTAGGTAGGTATAGCAATGAACTAGTCTAGCTGAACTAGACAGTAGTAGGTCCTGGCTACTTTGAATTAATGGTGCGATATTCCTAGGAAAAGAAGCTAAAAAGTGGCGATAGAGTCAGGGTGCTGAGAGTGCATACTTTTTTGTGATACATTTTTGTGTGCGTGGAAAAAATGTTTGGGATGTTGGATTATCTTCTGACTGTACATGAAGGGGTGCACCAAGGTTGTTAAACAATAAAAGAAAGGTTATGGAAAGTAGGTGTTTGTTGGCATCATTACAGGGGATAACTTAGCATGATAAGTTAATAAGTGTGTCTTGTAGGAGTAGAGGATAGGTTAACTGTCACAGTGGTTTTAATATTGTGTGAATACTCATATTAAAATGGACTATTTATAAGTAATAGATTAATTGGATAACTCTATAAAGTGAATGTCTAAGTTGTTGGCATTTATATGTGGCCTTGATAAGAATGACTATTCCTTTTGAAACTATAAATTAATTTTATGATATGTTGGTTTAGAAACAATTTTGAAATAGTTTTAGAACTAGGGCTAATGTGTTAAACCTATTTAAACTGCTTATAAGTTGGAACTCTTTCGAGATCATTTGAACTCATAAGAGATGCTTGGATCTTGAAAAAGCAGAACTTTCAACGATTCTTGAATTAGTTCATCAATGGTTTACAGTATTTTAAATGTTGGTCTAGTACAAGTAGAGAGGGCTCAGTTTAAGTGAGTCAAACTAGGTTGTAAGTGAGTCGAGATCTATTAACCTATGTCAGTCAAGTTAATGTCACCTTCATGTAGGTAACTTGAGTCTCCCTATTCACGTTAGCATTCGAGGAACCTAAAGATAGTTTGAGTAAGCAATTCGCCCAAATCCAGAGACAGCAAGCACTAGCATGAATGTTAAGCCTATAAAATGGTCCACTTTAAAGAAAACTTTTTAATCATTTATCCAAATGGATTTTGATTTAAATTGAACTATTTCTATTTAAATGATAGGAATCTAAACAACCTTTTTCACCTTTGGTGGATTCTTTAAAAAGTTTGCATTCTTGACACCTTATTCCATTACTTATGTATTTTGATGTCCGATATGTCTTATCTTTAAGAGTGCGGAAAATGTTTTAGTTTTAAGAGTTTGAAATTATTCACTGAGCTTGTGTATTCCCATTCCCTCTCTTTCCTTTTTCTACATTCAGATTAAGTGAAGAACAATTGTAATGTGTCTGTTTACTATTTTGGGTTTATGGCTTTTGTCATTTTTTGTTCATGGCTTCTAATTTTTGCTAAGATTTTCTGATGGATGTTTGGGAAGTGACTTATGTGAATAAATAAGAAGGTGTGATTAGAATTATATGTATGTAATAGACTTTGATTTCTATAGTTAATTAGGCTCTGTTTAACCAAGCCCCACTTCCCTTCCCATTCATATTTAAAGGATGTTATATGTCAAAGTCAAAAGCCCGTGGATAACCTTATCGGTGTGTGACCTATAATTGGCAAAAGTGCTACGTTAGTTTCGGGTTACCATTTAGTTGGTTGTGACAGTTGATGGTGTGTCGAGTGAGTGGCCCATTAGTTCTCTTGTAAGTGTTACAAACAAGTTCTCTTGGTGTTTAGTAGACCTAATTTAACAAAAATATTAAACCATTTTTGATAAAAATATTACACAATTTTTTAGAACAGAGCTAACGAGTTACACATATAAACATAAACTAGCCTTAGGGGCTCCCCTAAGGAGTCCTGGCAATGTAACATGCCGCTAGTGGAGGAGAGATGTCACTCATTACCTTTCTAAAAAATATGCTAAAATATTCACAAGTTGTTATGTCTTACACTAGGCCTACTCAAGGCCAAATAACAGAAAAATGTGCCAACACTTCTCGGAAAAGATGGAGCCCACACTAGGACAACCTTGAAAGAAACAAGCTTGAAAGCTTTAAAAAAGGGAATTACAGCTCATTAAAAAAAAGGTTTCCCTCCACATAGGAGAATTCAAATTAGACTGCACTAGCCTCACCCTATCTCAACTACATATAAATGAAGATAGAAGCAACATTAGTAGTAGCATCGGTTCCCTAGTTCTCTTCCATGATCGAGTCGAGAACTTCCCCTACCTTAGTCCGTCCTTGGAGTCCAAGTCTTGTATTTCATTTCTGTGTCAATAAAAAATCCATTTTTTCATTATATACATTTGTAGACTTAGTTCACCCAGCTCTGCCTTTTGTGTGCTTCTATTTTTTGATGACCTCAAGTTGTAAAAACAAAAAAGTTTAAACAAATTAAAAAAGGACCCATGTAAGGCACAAAAAGTTTAGTAGTCTTTCAAAACAAGGGGAAAAACATATGACTACAATGACTTGTCTAGGATTGACAGCGTATTATGGTAACCTCATATCTTCACCTTGAACCATAAAAAACCTACTTGGACCTTTAAACCTGTATTTGTATAAGATCAAATAAGCTTAACTAGGGTAGAAAATTAAAGCGTATAGCACATGATATCCAAATGACAAATAAATAGTCGAGAAAAGCTTTCTTTGTGTTGGTGTTAAATTCAAATAGTTGCTAGTGGTACCACATCCTATCTAGGGCTTGAGACATAGAGTGAGGGGTACTTCATTACTTGATGGCTTGACTAATGAGGTCAGTAGCCATTGATTGGATGCTCGCTACATGGGTTACTTTCGTACGGACAGGACACCATAGTCATTTTCCCTTTATAAAAAAGGGGAAAATGAAAGCCGAAAAATGAAAAAGAACAAAAAATAAAGAAAAAAATGACCAAAAAGTTGGAGAAAAAAGGACAATAAATTTGCTTTATGATTGTGGAAATGTTAAAGTGTCCTCAGGCTCATACTAACTGCATATCGCATGTTATGTGCATAGTAACCCAATGACAATATGTAATTTCCTCACTGACAACAGAACGACACACTATGAAGGTCTTAAAAGACAAGTTCTCACAATACAATGATTATAAAAAACTATTTCACTCACTCTATTTCTATTTAAAAGTTAGGAAATGCAAAAAATTGAACTGACAAAAGGAAGGAAAAAACATCTTTTTAATAAAGTAGGCTGAAGTCAGAACATTTAACATAGAGCAGGCCTAAGTCCAATAGGCTTAGATCACTGTAGCAAGCGATCTAGGAGGCAGAATTTTATCTTCCACCTAGACTCAACAACAATGGTCAAAAGACAAATTCTCTATTTAAGAGGGGAATGGTTTGCACCCTAACTTTATAAGTCTCCTCTAGGTCAAGTGAGGCAACAGGATACTTAATGCATGCGTTGTTGTGCAACATTACATAGACTGTATTAATGGAAAGGGAATTACACAGAAAGCCAGCCTAATGGTAGGATGCTAACCCTATTTTTTCGTGAGCAATTTGAGACAGCGAGGAAGACGTTTGAGATCTTTCCCTGGTCTATTTCATGGAATAATATTTTTATTGAATCTACAAACCCTTGAGGGTTTCATTCAATCCTCTTCATTAGAAAAGAAGCCTCTTCTCTTCCCTTAACACACACATAAAATAATTCTTTTCTCGTCTTGCTACAAGACCTCTTAACCTCTTACTTTCTTCTCTTTTCTCCCTTTTGTTAGAGAGGTTTCTCTTCCTTTAGGCAATTTCCTCTACCAGGAGTGAAGATCTCTCTTTGAGCATTCTTCCCTCTAATTCCTCTTTCTAAACACTATAATCTCCATCTCTTTGAAATTGTTTTGGACTAGCCTTTAACCTACTAAGCAAAGGTTGGATCTTTTGGATTTGTTCTTGTTCAACCTGAGTTTAACAATGTCTGGAGGCTTTATAAACAAGATAACAATTGGTTTATCTTAATTGACTTGATTTTTTCCCATGATGTCAGCCTTGCTTGAGTTAGTTTTGTATCAATGATAAAAACTATGTATAATAGTTAGAGTGGTCACAAAGTTTTTTTTTTCCTTTTTCTTTTTGTAATTAGCATGTTAATTGAGTTAAGTTAAGAGATCATCATAACGTTGATGTCTTTTATGCTTAGTTATTAAACAAGACAAATTGGCATGAATTTGACAATTTGGTGAAATTACTTAAAAATCACTATTGTGTTTTATAACCCTAGTAGACGTCATTGTTGAATGGGTAATGTAGGTAGGTAGATTGGCATCCTCAAATTGATTTACTGCTGCCCCACCCAACTCTTGACTAGTTGCCTTGGAGTCAAGTTAATTGCCATTTGGGATGGTGGATATTGTTTTCTAAAAACTTTCTATATTTTTCTTAAAATAAGGTGACAACTTTACTTAATATTACAAAGCTCAAAATTTTTAAAGACAAACTATTGCCTGCACTCAAGAGCGGGACTACAACCCTCGAGCCACAACACTTTCAGTGGCAACTCCATTGAGGCGACTTGAAAGCGTTTAAAATAGATAGTGATTTTTAAAAGATTAAACATTATCTTGTTAGGCATCTTGCATTATACTTGAGATTTGATCAATGTCATAAAAGGCTTAGCCCTTCTTATAGTTTGCGTAGGATTTCCATTTCTCCTTTAACACCGAGATCCCTTAATTCAGTTAGACATTACCTTCATGGATCACCCCATTTGTGATACTATACTTTAGTAATCTTTGGAAGAAATGCACATCGTCTAAACCTGCCCTACACTGAGAAGGAAGACCACGCCTTGAATCACAAGCCCCTTTTGGCTAAACCCCTAAATCTAGCTCAAACTTTGTCAAATCTAGGACATACTATTAGGAAACTAGGTGCACATTTGTGGCATTATATTTTACTTATCAATCTTATCATTATGATTGTGTTCATGTCTGGTGACCTAGGTCCCTCTCTGCTAGCACTGGGCAACAAGCTGGGTCAGGTCGTGTCAGGGCCAACCCGTAAATAAAAGGGTCAGGCTGGGTCATAGGCTGGGTGACCTTAACCCTCCCACAGCTATTGAGAGCATTTAAGAGGTATCTTTAAGTTTCGTCTTCCCATGTTTTAAATGTTAAGTTTGGATGACCAATTAAGAAAAAGTTGAATTACAGAACATCTCAGTAACTAGATTTCTTTATAAATAAAAGAAAAGAAAATAAATGGAAAAATATAGACTAATGAACTAAAAAAAGAATAAAATGGAGAACACATCACGACCTAAAGGCCTAATATCCCCCTTGAAATTCAGATTAGAAAAAACTCCAAGCTGAAACTATATAAAATATACTAACAAAAAAGAAAAGAAAATATATAAAATTTAAGATATAATGCCAAGGTGGAAAAAAAAGAAAAGAAAAAGTAGATCCTACGTAAAACTACTTCAGAAATGATGGAAGGGGGGAAGAGAGAGAGAGAGAGAGAGAGAGCGTGTGTGTGTAGGGGCAATATAGATGAAGATCAAAAAGGGTATTGTGATCAACATCCTAAGGCTTGAGCTCGCATCGTAAAGTAAGATTAACAATTAGGGGACATAGGTGGTGAAATCAACTTGCTTCTTACAGATGCATGATTGAGACTCATTAATAGGGCCTAGTTAAGTGGCCCGGTCTTGACTTGTGAAGTCAGGGAATTGGGCAGGCCCATTAGGAGCTCGATCTATGTATATGGTTAAGTGAGTTATGATCCCTTTTCTTTGATCGACCTCAGTTTTCCTAACGGGGCCCACGTCCATTGCCCTGGCATACTCCTCGTTAGTTTGGACATACAATCTTGTATAGAGAGCATCGTTAACCCTTTTTTAATTCTCCTTCTTTTTTTATTTTATTCTTTTCCTATTTTTAAGGGAGGCAGAATAGAGGATTTTTCTTCAAGTCTTTCCTTGTTAAGAGTCTTTTTCAAAATTAGCTACTTCATCTTTGTTCTAAATCTTCATTCTTATCCCACTCTTTTCCTTTTTTAGAGTTCTATAACGCTTAGGAAAGCAAGATGCACCCATCTTGTAGGTAGGATAGCGCAAATAGGCTTCTCTCATCGGAACCGTTCCTTATAGAGTCCAACCCAGTCTAAGCTTGTCCTATGATTAGTCCACTAAGGCATTCGGAAGATTATATCGAATTTCGACATGCGGAATTAGATCAAATTTCTAGGGAACTCATGCTCATCAACCATAATCGGAACGTGCTTATAAATAATGGAACGCTTTATCACTTGCCCACTTTGCAAACTATATCTATATTTGGCCCACAATTTATCTTTTTCTAAGTTCGTGTAGATATAAACGAATGGGTCGCACTCAAATGAAACAAAACACATAATGGCTCTGAAATTAAACAGAGTTTAAGTGGCAATCGTACCAGAAACTGTAGCCTCTTGCTTGTCATGTAGGCTCATCCTGTTGTTGATGGTTTAGGGCCTAGAGTTCCCTGATGGGAAGGTGCGAGCGACCTTGCAACTCCTCTTTCTATGGCCTTATGTCTTCTTGGGCAAGCAGTAATTCAGTGATTTAGGCTTCCATACCACATGCATTTATTAGTACCCATACAACGCTGTGCTGTAGTATGGTTCATTCGGCCGCACTTCCCATAAAGTTTTGTTGAAGCTGTTAGACAACTCTTAGCAGGGCCCACTATAGGTTTCTTCTAAGCTATGATCTCCCTTGATGTCCCTTAATTATTCTACTTCGTCTTTTGATTCGATGAGTTTAAGGCCCTCAGTTCAGTCTTTACTGGCTCCACCTAAGCAGCTTGTTCATACAACTCTTGATAGGTTTGAATTGGTTGACCAACCAATTAATTTTGAATATAAAAAGTTAAACTTTCCTCAAATACTTTCATTTTCATGCTCTCGGAAGCCATAAAATCTAGAACAAATCTTGACAACTCAATAAACTTGCTGGCATATTTGCATCATTGTTATATTACCTCTCATCTTAAACTCCATAAATTCTTGCTTCTTCTATTGTTGAACTATAATTAGATGGAACTTAACCCTACGCTCCTACAGAAATTTAGCTCAAGTAAACTTAGGTCCTTGTAACTTATGCTCCACCAGATATCTGCTTCACCAGCTACGTAAAAGGTCCTTATGCTCACCCTTTTTCTCTCCTTAAGTACCTCAACCACTATGAATATTTTTTCCATTCCCCTAACCCATTCTTGAAGTTCTACCGGGTTAAGCTGACCATCATAGACTTTAGGGTTGCATTGAGCTGCCCTATCAGCCAACGTATCAGGTTTAGAGGGTGTTTCAGGAGGTACAAGGGGAATCCTTTTCATCAAGTTAGTTACCAAATTCTTCCAATAATTCGAACCTTCTACACAACAAGATGCTTCAAGAGCTATTGTTGGACCTCCACTCAAGTTTTGTTAGGGTTATCAAGCACTTGGTCATCTAACCCTTGAGTTTCACCTTCATTATTATTCAAATCATTGCTTACAGACTTCGAGATACTAAATCACATAAACAAAGATTGTTATCTGAATTCACATGGTATTATGACAAGGCAATAACCACTTAATCAAAACACAATCTTAACTTAACACTACTTTCATTGCATGTTGACATATAATGCTCACCAAAAGAATGTCATAATACCTTGTGCGAGTGGCCCCCATATTTTAGCAGGGGTATCCACCCTGGCTCCTTTCTACACCTATAAATTTGAGTTAACTACCTAATCAAATCCACCCTAAACCCCAAAAAGAAAAAGCAGGTTACATCATTATAGCTCGTTAAGTTAGCCTACCTATATACATCATATATACACACAATGTGCAAAAGAACATCACCCCTACACTAGCTACACTTCCTGTATAAGCAAAATCAAAATCAAGAACATAGAGTAAAACAAATCAAACTCTAATGATCCTGGGACGGATCGTAATCTAGGTCAGATGACTCATCGCCCTCCATGCCAGAGTTAAAGCTAGTATCAGACATGTCTATATTAGAACCCTCATCATCTAAGTCTCCTTCCTGCTCCTCCGAACCTCCCCAAGCTGCTCCAGAGGCTCATGCTTCTCCTCCTCTTGCTTAGGCTCGATCACCCCCCTCATCAGTCTCAACCTCCTCCTCCTTAAGCTCAAACTCCTCCTCTAAACTCAACTCAAATCAATTTCAGAGAATCTGGTACATCTATCGCCATATGCACCTCGCTAAAGGCTCCTAAATGCTTCGATGAATGCGAATCATCCTCTAGGTTGGCTTACGGTAGGGAGGCAGGCGACTGCCTAGCTAGTGGCAGTCAGGGTGGTGGTCCTTGGGTAGGGGGAGGTGGAGGTTGAACAACATGGGGAGGTATACCTAGCGCAAGGTATATGTATAGGAGTGACCTGTAAGAAATACCCTCAACTCTAGGTCCTCTCTCAGCAATAACTCTCTGGTAACTATGGTCCATACCCCTAAAATATAAAACTCCATCGACCCCTAGATCTCTTATGACCCTGAAATCATGATATCATAGTCCGAATTCACCTCATGGGGTGGTGAGAGGCAAGGACCACAAGAGTCTACGAGTGCGACCAAACATATTGTGGAACTCTGAGAAGGACTCTTGCATATGGGCCACCATGGTTGCATATAGTAAGGAGATGTGAGCCACAATAGAGGCCCTCGATATCAAGTGGACAGCATATGAGTCTAAGGGAACTCTAGGGTCATCCATCTAGAACATGAAAATGCACAAGGGAAAAAAGGTATGCCACATTCATATATTTTCCTTTAAAGGACACAATATACTCATAACATACTCTTAAACCTTGCAACCTAATCCTTAAGCACCCTACTGCCCACAGTGATTTGTTAAACTGGCTCTGATACCACAACTATAATGTCCACAATCCCTAATTACCTAATTATCTTAATCTAATAACTTGTTATCTATGATTGCAGTGAAAGCCTTTCGACTGAAGGCATTACCACCGTCCCATAATGGAACAACGCTACCTGGAACTACATGTTTCGCTATATCATTCACACATTCAGCAAGTCCACCAAAGACTGAGAATAAGAAAGTACATTTGCCATTTTGTCTAATTTGCAGTGCAACTTACAAACTTATGGAAGAATTCTTAAACACTTTAGTAAACAAATTATTCAAAAGTTTATACAAGTGACATGTTCCTAGGAGTTCTAGCATGTAAATCATTGTGAGCATTTTGCTAGCTACCCTTCAGCAAAATACTAGAAACCTCATCTACTTCTTGCGACCTTCCGGTCCGCTAGGAGGAGGGTTTTTCACTAATCCCTTACCTAAAACAGAAAACATAAAAATTCTTGAATAATGAGCCTAAGCTCAATACGTATATCCCTATATTGTAAAATAAACTTTGTGTAAGACCCC
>NCQV01081461.1:0-11484 GCA_002740545.1 Lophocereus schottii
CTTGCACTTTTCTTCCATCTTTCCCATCCTCTTGGCTTCCCCTTGAGGATACATTATATGGGGAATCAAAACGGGTTCAATCGCATATAGAATTCAACCTTCTTTAAAAAAAAAATTAAATTGCCTCAACTAACATGTCATTCTTTCAAATGCCATTGTTTACCCTAAGTTAAAGATCTTTGATCACCAGAAGTCCTCTTAAAAGTGAATCTATTTCAAGTATTGCTAAATCAAGTCCTATCTCGTCAATCAAATAATAAGTTTCAGCTTTTTAGTACTTCACTTAACTATTTAGAATTAGCGAATGAATTTGGCCAAAATCTAAACACAACAATTACACACATAAGATAGATTTCAACCAATCTCAATCAAGAACAAGAACAATTGCACCTATATTATCATATAGAATTGGAACTTTTTAAAAACCAAAACCATTGTCTCATAGATATCATGCGATCCAGAGTAATTGTATATAAAATGCTCCTACTATTATATATTCATTTTCAATAGTTGATAAAGATACCGAGCTTTGTTTGTTTGAATTCCTTGAGACTAAGGAGTCTTTAAGGAATTAGTAGTATCCTAAGGTGCTTTTTCTATCTACGTTGCAGCTTGCATAATTCGTATCTGAGTATCCAATAGATTGAAATCTCTATCTCCGAGATAGCATAAACAAAGGTCCTTGGTTCCTGCAAGATATCTGATAGTGACTACTACTATGGCCGTAAGTGCACAGTGTTGTAGTATACTAAAGATATCGTTCCCACAAGTACTAACTGTAATCTATAGAGTTCTATCATTTTAAAAGTGCTACACAAGCAGTTTCAATCAAGAGTTAAATAACACTATAACCTATTTGAAGAATTCAATCAATTAAAAACATGTAGGGTATTGTTTCACCTTGTTAAGATGTGAATCAATGCAATATATCATGTACTAGAACTATTATGGGAGATCAAACAGGGTGCAATCGCATATAGAATTCAATCTTCTTTCAAAACAAATTGAATGGCCTCACTTATTTACCCTAAGTTAAAGATCTTTGATCATTAGAAGTACTCTTAATGAGCGAATCTCTTTCAGGTATTGCTAAATCAAGTCCTATTTCATCAATCAAATAGTAAGTTTCAGCTTTAGTACCTCACTTAACTGTTTAGAATTAGCGAATAAATTTGACCAAAATCCAAACACAACAATTACACACATAATATAGAATTCAACCAATCCAAATCAAGAATAAGAACAATTAGATAAAAATAAAAGATTCAAAAATCAATACTTGACTAACAGTCCCTAGATTGAGAAAACTACTCACACATTTTCAAATCAACAAAACTAATAGAGTGTTGAGGGAAGAAAAGTTTGCGCAATTAGCGACCCGTCAAGGGTTTCCCAGCTTCGCAAGGCCTCCAAAAAGCAAGTAATTCTTCAACACTCACACTCCAAACTACTAAAAATCTAAGCTAAACTAGAAAATATGGAGAAGGAATAAAAACCTAGAGAGAATAGTTCCCTTGTTTGCTTTGTCCTGTACTTCTTGCTGTGAAAATGACCTCATTTATAAAGAAACACAATGAACCTTTGGGGAGTTCGTTGTGGGACTTCACTTAAAATCCCGACTTCTTGTGCGATTCTTGCCTCCTTCCTTGATGCCATAATGGTGTAATGTAGATGGAAAAATAAAAACTTGAAAAACTAAACTAAAAAGAAAATGCTAAAAAAAATTCTAGAAAATATAAAATTAGAGAAATTGGAAGTAAATGGTTAAGAAATCTAGAAGAAAAATGGAATTTGGAAGAAGAAAAGTAAAATGGAGTTGTGAAAGTTATGGGCATAGAGATGGGAAAAATGGAAGAGGAAAGAGGCTTGAAAGCGAAAAATAAAGGGAGAGAAATAGGATCAAGGTGAAGAAAGGAAGTAAAAGATTAGAAATTTGATGAAATTTGGTTGAAAATTGAAGGTTTAAGGTGTAGTGGTTATGGACGTTTTACAGAGTGAATGGAGGGTTTAGAAAGAGAGTGTGTTGAGTTTGAGGAAGAAGATGAAGAGAATTGAGTCAAAGAGTTTTGAAAACCCTTGACCTCAGACTTAGGGCTCATCGCGGACTGTGGTGGTGGCCACGAACGGTTTGTGGTCATCTATGGTCCTGCTCTCTTATGTTTTTGTCTCTTCTTTTTTTTTTGCTTTTTCTTTTTCTTTATAGCCTTCATGGACCATGGTGGGTCTGTGGGGGCTGTTACAAAAACTCTTTTTCTCTTATTTTCTTTTTCATGTTAACAATTTCTAGTGAAGGTTTTAAAGTCTAAAAAAACAAAATATAATAAAAAGGGTACATATAAAAGGGAAAAAAGCTAAGACAAACACTTCGGTTGCCTTCCAAGAAGAGCTCGTTTAAGGTTAGGAGCTGTTCCACGTCTTATTCAATGAAAACATGGGTGTCGTTTTTGTTGTGAACCACGAAATTAAAATCTTTCAACTAAATGTACCACCTTAGATACTCAAGTTGGATGTCCTTCTTCAACATCAAATGGCACCATATAGTATTGTCAGCATACAAGACAAATTGATAGCGTGCTCCATCCTACGGAGCACTATCACAATGTTCAATCCTAAGATCAAAATCAAAATCAAAATCGACTCCTTCCATAGGAGGTGCAGAAAGAACTACTTGGGCGAAGCTGCAAAAATCACTTATGGAAGATTCATTAGAAGCATAGGCCTCAACGTCGGGTATGCTAGATGGCGTAGGCGCAGAAATCTCCACCTTAACATAACCTTGGTCAGGATCCTCATTAGAAATCCAATCAGACTCAAAATGGTCAGGATGACTCCAACCATCCTCCATTTCAATTTCAGGAGAAAGGGGGAGTACATCGATTAGGGAAGGGTTAGGGGAAACAACTTTCTCATCCATAACTAGCATAAAACCCCCTATGTCAAATGTTATGCGCTCCCCTTTTACATCAATAATGCAACTTGAAGTAGCCAAGAAGGGCCTGCCAAGAATAATTTGGCCATCATCAGTCTCTGTCATATCAGCAATGATAAAATCTTCTAACACTCATAAATCTCCTATTTTTATGGGCACGAACTCCAATGTATCAAAGGTCGTATTTCAGAATGATCTGCTAGTTGGAGTGAAAAGGGTGCAATTCACAATCATCCTAAATGAAGTTTATTAAACATAGAGTAGGGCATCAAACTGACACTTGCACCAAGGTCACATGGGGATCTTTCAATTTTCATTTTTCCTATGACACAGGGGATAGTAAAACTACCTGGGTAAGGAAGCTTAGGTGGAAAGATTGTGGGAATCTCAAAGCTATCATCTTCTATAAAAGTTATGTTCTAGCCACCATTATTTCTCTCCTTACTCTCAGCCATGATCACTTCTCAATCCTCCTCAAGTGGTATGTCCTTAGGATCCTCTACCTCTTCTTTCAAGGTAACACAATTTACAATGCTCATGTGGGTCAGATTTGGGTTTGCTAGGCAGTCTACCCGGAGGTATAGATAAAGGTGTAGCTTGTTATGCCATTTGGACTTCCAATATCTTGTTGTGAGTAGTAAGCACATCAACCTTAGAGGCCAATTGCTTAATGTACTCATCTTGCTTTTGTTGAGGTAAAAACATATTCTCTATCATAGACTCTAAGTTAAATTTTTGAGGTGCTTGTTGAGGATAGGATGGTCTTTGAAATCCAGAGGGTGGTCTAAACTTCATTTAGGGCACGAGTAGGGCATTAGACTTACAAGAGAAATTGGGGTGATTTCTCTAACTTGGATTATACATGCTAGAGAAAGGGTCATTTGTTGGTCTAGGGTTGTAATTGTTCACATAATTGACTTGATCACTTCCATGTTGGCCAAAAGCGCTACCCACTTTATAATGAATAGTCAAATGATCAACTGATTCACATATACCACATGATGGGAAAAGGGTACTTAAACTAACAGAATTAACATTCAAGCATTCCAACTTTTGAGACATTGTATCAACTTTAAGAGAAAGTATAGAAATAGCATCTAATTCTAGCTTACCTCCAACCCACTTGTATTGGGCTCCCTCAGGCGACCATTGGAAATTGTTAAGGGCCATCTCTTCTATAAGATTGTATGTTTCAGCTTTAGTTTTGTTGATAAGGGTACCTCCTGCTGCCACATTGATAGCAGACCTCAAGGATTGGGTGACTCTATTATAAAATTTTTCAATAATCATCCATCTTCGAAGACCAGGATGAGGGCATAATTATAAAAGATCCTTGAATCGCTCCTAGGCTTCATAAAGAGTCTCATCTTATTTTTGAGAGAAAGTAGTAATTGGATTCTGTAGGCTTACCGTCTTACTTGGAGGAAAGAACTTGGTAAGAAAGACTTTTGTAAGCTCATCCCATGTCGTTACGCATCTTGGAGGCAATGCGTGAAGCCACGCCCTTGCCTTGTCCCTAAGTGAAAAAGAAAATAGGCGCAAGTATATGGCATCAGTAGAAACTCCATTATGCTTTAGTGTAATACAGACCTCTAAAAAGGCCGACAGGTGTAAACTTGGATCTTCTAGCGGGGTACCTCCAAATTGAGATTGTTGTACCATGGATATGAGGGCTGGTTTGACCTTAAAGTTGTTTGCTTTTACGTTTGGCTGAGCTATGCTTAAGGAAATGCATTGGACTCCCGGTGTAACAAAATCCTATAGCGTCCTTTGATCACCTCCTATTCCTGCCATTAGTGAAGAAATTACTTGAGCCTTGAGTCTTTGGCTTCTATCCTTAATTTCTTCCTTCTAGAGCGAAACGTCCTTTCGATTTTTAGATCGAATTCAAATGGGAAGGGACTTCATATATAAAGTAGGAATCTGCAAAAAGGTAACAAAACTATAAACACAAATCAAAATATAAAGAAAATAATAAAATGCTTAGTAAATTTTCTGAGGGCTAACTCAATACCCACAAATTTGGTCCCTGGCAACAGTGCCAACAACTTGATAGTGATCACCGCTGCGACCTTATCCGCATAGGTGTTGTAGTGTAGTAAAGATATTGTTCCAACGAGGACCAATTGTAATCTATTGAGTTCTATCCTTTTAAAAGTGATAAGCCAGCAATTTCAATTAAGAGTTGAATAACCTGTAACCTATTCGAAGAATTCAATCAATTAAAAGCATCCAGGGAATTGTTTCACCTTGCAAAGATGTGAATCAATACAATATATCATGCACTTGAACTATTATGGGGGATCAAAATGGGTGCAATCACATATAGAATTCAATCTTCTTTCGAAACAAATTAAATTACCTAAACTAATAAGTCATTCTTTCAGATGCCCTTGTTTAGCCCAAGTTAAAAATCTTTGATCACTTGAAGTCCTCTTAACAAGTGAATCTCTCTTAGGTATTGCTAAATCAAGTCCTATCTAGTCAATCAAATACCAAGTTTCACCTTTTAGTCCTTCACTTAACTATTTAGAATTAGCGAATGAATTTGGCCAAAATCGAAACACAACAATTATACACACAAGATAGAACACAACCAATTCCAATCAAGAACAAGAACAATTAGATAAAAATGAAAGATTCCAACATCAATACTTGGCTAACAATCCTTAGACTGGGAAAACTACTTACACATAGTCAAATCAACAAAACTAACAGAGTTTTGAGAGAAGAAAACTTAGTGCAATTGGAGACCCTTTAAGGGTTTCCCAACTTTGCAAGGGCTCTAAAAAGTAAGCAATTCTTAACACTCACACTCAAAACTACTAAAAATCCAAACTAAACTAGAAAATATGGAAAATGAAAGAAAAGCTAGAGAGAATAGTTCCCTTCTTTGTGGTGTTCTGTGCTTCTTGCTATGAAAATGGCCTTACTTATAGAGAAACACAATCAACCTTAGCCACACGATGAGGGAAAACGAACAAACTAGTAGTTATGCCTCCACCATAGACTATGGCCTTCACCATGGACAACATGTAGTGGGTTTTATCTTGATGATTTTCTGTTCTTCCATCCTTCTATGGGCATGGCGACTTGAAGGTGTCCGTGGGGAGTCAAATTGCGCTCAATTGTGGTCAACTTTGGGGCAAAATGGTCTAAAAACATGCAAAACATAGAAAAGAACCATACTCGAGCGTAAAACCCAAAAAGTGTATAAATTATGACATAAAGCACATAATTCTCCCAAAAAAGGGCATAAAATGACCTCAAAATGATATACACTTTAAGCACTTATCAATATTTGAACATTCTTTTGACAACTCTTAGGTGTGAATAGTTAGGAGCACCTTGGAATCAAGCACATAGGCATATGTTAAACCTAATATCTAGTTTACTTGCTGTTAGATAAAGCAATGAGCTAATCATTCTTCTATAGGCCTTTTCTTATGCTGACTTAAAACTTGGGTCATGGTCTAACTTTGAATTCAATGTCATTAGGGTGCCGGCATGCTTATGATGATGAAGCTTGTATTTCTTCAAGAGTTCTCTCACATACTTACCTCGTTTGTTAAATATACCATCTTCATATTACTTGATTTGAAGCCTTAGGAAGAAGTTGAGTTCTCTTGTCATACTCTTATGAAACTCCTTACTTATCAAGGTCGAAAACTCTTGACATAGAACATTGTTCATAACACCAAATATGATATCAGCTATATAAACTTGAATAATGAGGAAGTCTTTCTCCTTTGTTTTAATGAAAAGGGTTTCATCAATCTTTCCTTATAGGAAATTATTTTCCAAGAGAAATTTGCTAAGACATTCATACCAAGCCCTTGGAGCTTGTTTTAGGCCATAAAGAGCTTTATGAAGCTTGAAAACATGATTTAGAAATTCAGGATTTTTAAAACCAAGGCATTACTCAGCATAAACTTCTTCATTTAGAAAACTATTTAAGAAAGCGCATTTAATAAGGATGAAGTGACTGAGGATCAAGTCAACATCCTAGTGGTCAAAGAAGTCATGGAAAAACTCTAAATGTACAAAGAATAGCTCAATCATCAAACACATTTTGGTGCCCAAATTGTCCGAGAAGGCTTGGACTGACACGATTTTGTAAGCTTGACTATTCAAGTTTAAAAGGCATTTAGGGAGCTTCAATTCGACCTTTTGGGAACTATTTTATATCAGATTTGAGGGCATGCAAAGGATTCTAGGTTATGTCTTGAAGAAATGAGTTAAATGGGATCATTTTTAAAATGCTACAGAAACTGATTTAGTCTAAGCCACCTGCATCTTTTAGCCTATATATTCCAAAAGGACGCTCCACAGCAAGTCTAACTTAAGCCATCTGAAAGTAGAGATCGCAATATTTCTAAAGACTCTTGTTGGAGCTAATTTGGGCCAATATTACAGAAGATATAGCTTTTGAATTATGGAGTAGTGCACTAAAAGTGATAAATAACTTATCAGTTTCACCTTTTCTACTTGCTTCCTTTTTGGTGTCTTTACTCCCATTAGATGCCCTATTTGAATCCCCAGGATGAATGTAACAGCCCTAAGGCCTCTCCCATCTATTTGTATGCTTCCTTAAAGTTGTAACATTCAGATTTAACATTAATCAAAGTGGTGTTCAAGTGAGTGTTAATCTAACTTAGGTTGGTGTGTCTTATCCCAAAGGGATGCTAAGAGCCCTAGTTTGTTAAAGGTGGTATGTCTCATCCATTGTTAAGGTAGTTTATCCCCTTCCTTTCTCACTCAAATCACTTCTCATTCTAGCTAGCTACAGTTTTCCCTATTTTCTCTCTTCTCTTGAGTTCTCTTTTAATCTCTCTCACTTAAATATCTCATTGTCCACTCAAGGCGCAATGTGTTTGATATCAGAGCCTAGCTACCCTCTTGGGTGAAGCTTCCAACCCCAAACACAACCCTTTGAGCCCAACACAAACCAACCCACAAAAGAACATGGTTTGCTCTACTTTTAACATGATTAAAAGTATGAGTTTAGAAGAGATATTTAGGCTCTTGTGAGAAATTGTGAATAGGAAAGGAGCCAAAATAAGTAGTAGAAGAAGAAACTACCTAATTCCATGAGAAACAAAAGAAGAAACCATCAAGGTGCTTCATCTTCTATCCCATCCGAGTCCTACCAAGAGGATGAGGCGGAGGAGAGAAACCCTTTTGCTTCCTTAAGTAAGGAGAAGAGTGAGGCCAAGTGGAAACTATAAGGTGCCCAACCATTTCAAAGATATTAAGGTTGAGATCCCAAAATTTAAGGGCTATTTGGACCCGGATGAATTCCTTAAGTGGTTTCAAACCATTAAAAGAGTCTTTAAGTACAAGGATGTACCCGAAGATAAGAAGGGGAAGCTTGTGGCTCTCAAGATAAGGAAGTATGCTTCCTTGTGCTGAGAAAACTTGATCAAAAAGAGGGCTAAGAGAGCAAACCGAAGATTAGGAGTTGGGAGAAGATGACATTGAAACTCAATGATTGTCACCTCCCTCCTTGTCTTCAAGACAACTATTCACAACTCTATAATCTATAGCAAGGGAGTTTGAGTGCTAAGGAGTATATAAGGGATCTTAAAAAGCTGTTGATCAAGTGTGACTTGAAGAAAGTGAAGAGCAGACTATTGTGAGATAATTGGGTGGATTGAAGCCAAGGTAGGCTAATATGGAAGAACTTCAACAATATTTCACTTTTGATAATGTTTGTGTTCTTGCTCATCGAGTTGATAACAAAAGAAGTCTAAACCCCTCAAAAGAGACCCACCTAAGCTTCCCTTCACCAAGAACTCCCCCTTTAACACGGGGAGTTTCCAACCCCTTCCTACTCCCACGGTCTCCTCTTCTAACCCACCACAAAAAACCCTTCTCTACAAAATAAGCCTCCCTTCAGATCTAACTCAAATAGGAGGTGTTACAAGTTCTAAGGCTTGGGCCATATAGCCTTAGAATGCCCAAACCATAGAGTGATCACCTTGGTTGAGTATGAAGAAACTCAAGTGGAGGAAAAAGCACAAGACAAGGGTCTGTACTTCATGGAAGGCGTAGAAGAAGTTATGGAAGAGGCAGATGAAGCAGAATTGCTAGTCCTAAGGAGGACTTTGAGTGGTCGTAGGGCAACCAAGATGAGCGAAGGGAGAAGCTCTTCCATTCAAGGTGCACAGTCAAGGGGAATGTATGCACACTTATCATCGATGGTGGGGGTTATACTAACGTGGTATCTCCAAGCATGGTGGAGAAACCCAACCTCCAAGCCACAACTCACCATCATCCCTACAATATTTAATTGTTAAATCAAGGTAAAGGCCTGCAAGTTAACTCTAGATGTCATATTTCCTTGAGTATTGGCAAGAGTTATCACGATGAGCTATGGTGTGACATTATTCCTATAGATGCTTGCCATATATTACTAGGGATACCTTGGTTGTTTGAGTGGAGGGTTATACATGATGGGTATTTTAAAACTTACTCTTTCACTAACTATGGAAATAAGATCACCCTAGCCACATTTTCCCCTTCTCAACTCACAAAAGCCAAGCCGCAAAAGAACATTAACCAAACTAAAATGCTTCTTACCCTATGAGAACATTTTCTTAAGGCCTCATAACACGAGTGTAAGGCTTTTAGAGATTAGTTGCTCTTATCCCATGAAGAAGCCAAATCTCTCCTCACTTAAACTCATCCCCTAAATACCTCCTTACTTGAATAATACTCTTATGACTTCTTAGATGAAATACGTTACAACCTACCTCCAAAAGGTCCATTTGACATCACATTAATTTGATTCTCAGTGTATACTCTAAAATAAACCTGCCTATAGGATGAACCCCAAGAAAACCATAAAAATCCAATGGTAAGCAAAGGAGTTGATAGCCAGGTGTCTTGTGCGGGAAAGTTTTAGCCCATCTGTTGTGCCCCCCTCATAGTCCCTGAGAAAGACAGTTCAATGAGGATGTGTGTGCACAATCGTGCCATAAATACGATTACCATTTAGTGTAGGCATCCCATGCCTAGATTGGAGGATATGTTTGATGAGCTTTATGGTTCAAGACTCTTTTCCAATATTAATTTAAGGAATGGTTACTACCAAATTCGCATTAGAGAAGGCAATGAATGGATAACCATATTTAAGACCAAAAGGGGGTTATATGAGTGGTTATTCATGCCCTTTGGCCTTTCTGATTCCCTTAGTGCCTTTGTCACAGTAATAAACAAAGTGTTTAAGCCTTTTATTACTCACTTTGTTGTGTTTTGCTTTGTTGATATCTAAATTTATAGTCAAAGTGAAGAAGAGCATCTTGTGCATCTCATACAAGTCATGAAGGTCTTTGAGAATGAAAAGCTCTATGGTAACTTGAAGAAGTGCTCCTTTTCACTAAGGAGGTTATATTCTTGGGCTATATTGTCGCTGCTTAAGGGATTAAAATGGACGAAAGCAAAGTTGACGTCATTCTATCTAGGCCTAGTCTATCAAGCATTCATTATGTGCAAAGTTTCACAGACTAGTCTCCTTCTATAGGCGGTTTATAAGAGATTCTAGCACGATCATGATCCTATGATCGAGGTTCTCAAGCTTACACCTTTCAAGTGGAATCCAAAGGCATAACTAGCCTTTGAAGAAATGAAGAAGAAGCTCACTTAAGCCCCAGTGTTGGCCTTGCTATACTTTGAGAAGATTTTTGACATGGAGTGTGATGCTTGCAGAGTTAAGATTGGTGGAGTTCTCACTCAAGAAGGCCATCCCATTACCTACTTTAATGAGAAATTACGTGATTCAAAGGGAAAGTATTCCACCTATGATAAGCAATTCTATGCCATCGTTCAGTCACTTGAACATTAGAGTCACTATTTGGTGGCAAATGAGTTCATTCTCCACTCTGATCATGAGGCACTCAAGGATATTCAAGGCCAACACAAGCTCAACAATTGTAGAGATGACAAGTAGGTTGAGTACTTAGAAAATTTTCATTTTACCATCAAGAAAAAATTCAGAAAGCCACCTAGGATTAAGCTAACAGTCAAAGAAAGTCAAGGAAAAGCTGAAAATGCACAAGGAATAGCTCAAGTCACCAAAGACGTTTTCGGTGCCCAAACTGTCTAAGAAGGCTTGCATGGACCAGTTTTGTAAGCTTGATTATCAAGTTTAAAAGGTGTTCAGGAAGCTTCAATTGCACTTTTTAGGAACCTTTTTATGTCAGATATGAGGGCACTAAAGAGTTCCTAGTTAAATCTTAAAGAAATAAGTCAAATGGGATCATCTTCAAAATGCTACTGAAATTGATCCAGTCTAGACTACCTGCCCCTTTTGGCCATTATCTTCCAAATGGCCACTCTAAAGCAATTTTAACTTGTGTCATCTCAAAGTAGAGATCCCAATATTTCTGAAAACTCTTGTTTTGAAGCCCATTTGGGCAAATGTTGCAGAAGATATAGCTTTTTGAATTAGGGAGTAGTGCACTGAAAGTGATAGGCAGCCTATCACTTTCACCCTTTGTGTTTACTTAGTTTTTCGTCTCTTCACTCCCATCACCTTTCTATGTCAGATATGA
>NCQV01081461.1:11490-29559 GCA_002740545.1 Lophocereus schottii
CCTGCCCCTTTTGGCCTTTATCCTCCAAACGACAACTCTGAAGCAATTTTAACTTGTGTCATCTCAAAGTAGAGATCCCAATATTTCTAAAAACTCTTGTTTTGAAGCCCATTTGGGCAAATATTGCGGAGGATATAGCTTTGTGAATTACGGAGTAGTGCACTGAAA
This sequence comes from Lophocereus schottii, assembly GCA_002740545.1. Taxonomy (NCBI): domain Eukaryota; kingdom Viridiplantae; phylum Streptophyta; class Magnoliopsida; order Caryophyllales; family Cactaceae; genus Lophocereus; species Lophocereus schottii. The sequence goes on from NCQV01081461.1 coordinate 11,659, forward strand.
GTGATAGGCAGCCTATCACTTTTACCCTTTGTGTTTACTTAGTTTTTCGTCTCTTCACTCCCATTAGCCGCCGCACTTGAATCCGTAGGTTGAATGTAACATCCCTAATGCCTCTCCCATATATTTATATGCTTCTTTAAAGTTGTAACATTCAGATTTGACGTTGAAAGGAAAGTTGAGTTTTTACTCCTTCACTTTTAAACTCTCTCTTGCTAATCAAAGTGGTATTCAAGTGAGTCTTAATCCAACTTAGGATGGTGTGTCTTATCCTTAAGTGAGATTAAGAGCCTTATCCCTAGTTTGTTGAAGGTGGTGTGTTGGTAAGCTAATATTGTAGTACTTCCTCAATCAAACCGTTGGTTATTCCAGCTAGTTACGGTTTTTCCCACTCACTCTCTTCTCTCGAGTTTTGTTTTGATCTTTCTTGCTCGAATCTCTAATGTGGATTTTATGTTTAGTTGTAAAATCCTTTTTATTTGCAAGTGTATAAGGTTAATTGTAGAGTAGCGAATATATTATCTTGATCCCATGAAGAACAATAGTGATTTTAAAATTTACCTTGTTCCAATTATAAAGAATAGGTCAATTGAGGAGTTTAACTATCAATATGAATCAAAGGAACAAAAGAAAAGTGAATGCGCCGAGTAGAGAGAAATCAGATTACAGAATAATCTTCGACTTTGGAGTTTAATTATTTGAATGGGGGTTTATTTTGTCTCTTGTTCAACCTAAGCTACAAGCATTAGGTTATAAATTAAAAATATGATTATAATTATCAAATGAGATTATTTATCCAGTGGTTTAGTATGAATCAGTTGTTTCAGACGTGACTTATCTAATTTTTAGTGTAAATTATTCAATTCTAACAATTATAATCTGAAGCTCAGTTGTATAACATCATATTAGCTTACAAGCTCTAATATTCATTTGAGATAGCAAATTAAACTATTGTAATCAACATAAACAAGCAATAGTGTTAAGGTGCGTAAATAGTTTAAGTTCAAGTATAAACTCAAATCATGAAATTAAAGAGACAAAAATAACCCCAAAAGAAATTAAGAAAATAATATTATTTTCAAGGATACATCTTAGTCCTAAATATAAGTAGTTTAGCCAGACATAGTTAGTAAGAACACCGTTGAAGTTGATATATTTCACTTTTTATGCCCAAGTTTTAGCACTTGATTACACAAAGTGATATAATTGAGCACAATCTTTCAAATTTGACTCACAAATGAGATGAGAAGAGAAGAGAAAATAACTAGCAAAACTTATTTTCTTCTAAACCCCTTAACCTATATGGTTTTGTCATGTAAAAGACTTTTTAAAAATTAAAAGGTGGAAGAAAGCTTGCATGAGTGGATGGATTAATGGATGAATGTATTGCTCCTACCTATAACCCCTTTTCATAGTGTAAATCCAACCCCTTTTAGCTCCCAATAGAAAATAAAAAATTAATTTCAATTAATTAATTGGCTATTATATGGCCTGAGAAAGGGCTAGTCTTTAGCTAAAATTAATTTTAATTAATTAGCCTTGACTAGATCATGTTTGAATTTGCTCTCAAAGGTGAAGATTTAGCTGCTGGAGAGCCCTATTGGGCTGCGGGACTAGCTCAAATAGAGGGAGTGAGGGATGAGAATAGGGAGAGCTGACTTGGGACCACCTGGTTAGGCCTCATTGGCCAAAGCCAGGCCCACACGGGGCTATGAAGGAGTGACAGAAGAGGTTGGGGGGCACCGGGTGCTAGGTCTCAGACTGAGGCCTATCTCATTAGGTGAGACAAAGAGGGTCAGAGGCCGCTAGGGGATGGCTAAAGAGTTTCTTTGGGCCATGTTTGCTATAACACTAGGCCCACTGATTGGCGGAAGAAAGAGACAGTGAAGTTAATGGAGATGCTAGCGGATTGGGTCATGACACACAGAGGGAAAGAGAAGAAAGAGGAGGAAGCATTTGGGCTACTTGGTCTGTCATGCTGCTGGGAAGGCAAGCCCGTTACGGGTTGACCTGGCTTTTTGTCCTTTTCTAATTTTTTTTTGTTGGGCTAGGCTCTTGAGCATTGCGCGCATGTGAGTTTGAGTTCATTTTTTATTTCGACCTGAAAATCATATAAAATATGCATTATTTACTTATAAAAAATATAGTTCAAAGAATTAAAAGTAGGTAAAATGAAGAGTAAAATATGAATTATCAACTCCCCCACACCAAAACTCTGCTAATTCTAAAGCAAAGCATACCAGTAACATTCATTCATCTCTTCAAGTAGAATAAGATTAGGGAGAAAACCAAGTGATCCAACTACGCCCGTCCACTCAAAATCATATTAATCAATTCACTGCCAACGTATAAGTCATTATCAAACATTTCTAACTTCAAATAAGGTAATAGGCTAAGGCTCAAACAAATTAAGCATACAACGAAACCATGTAGCAAATCTTAAGCACAAAATTTTACCCCACAAAACAAAAATCACAAGAACATCTTCAAAATCAAGAGCATATTGTTACGATATTTCGAGTGTAAATTACAAGTGCCCCAAGTATACAGCTTTCGCTGTAATACTTGAAGGTCGTTTTCTCAGGGACGATGGGAAGACTTAGGTCACTAAAATTTTTAAAACTAACATTACCTAAACCTAAGGAAATACTTGATTTAGAAAATTTTAACTAAGTAATAAGAAGGACCTCAACAAAGAGAAGTAAATCAAGGAAAACTTGAAGAAATAACCATTTGGGGAGCTAGAAATAAAACAAGGAAAACCACACTTTAAACTTGAAGAAATAATGATTAGGGAACCTAAGTAACCAAATCAAGCTACTAAGCCTCACAATTAAGAAACCTAATGAAATAAACTTGAAGGAATAATCAACAAGAAAAACTAAAGCATAGATCACCTCAACTACACTACTTTAAACAATCTAAATCGAGCAATAAGGACTACCAACAAAGTAAATCATTCAAACTTATCAAAACATACCAAGCCAAAATAGCACTCTAACCATATCAAACCATTGTTCGTGCCATAGCAAACAACAAAACCATGTCAACCATATCAAGCCATCTATGCAACAAAACCATTATAGGTTAAAACTTCAGAATAGCCATGAAACCATAGCAAACTAAGTCAAGCTGAAATCATATCAACAAAACCATTTGAACCAAATCAAACCAAATAACTTAATCTAAATGCATCCAACCATCAAACCATCAAACTATATCCAAATCCAGCTCAACCAACCAAAATAGTCAACCAACCAAAATCAACCATCAACCGAACCTAATAATCGAACCTAACGCAACTGATAGTAATAGCAACTCAAACCAACTCAAACAAAGCTAATCAACGAAATAATAGCTTAAAATAATCAAACCAAGCTAAATTGGTGAGAGAGGGAAAAATATGACATTATTAAGCCAGATTAACCCAATGCACAAACCAGAAACAACCCAAAATCATTGTCAAGTTTGTGAGTTTCCAACCCAGACTTAGTGATTTGCATCTATTTAACTAAATTAGAACTTTAATCAACTCAGGATCAAAACTTAATCAAATTACAAAACTGCATATTGAGTAATAGGGGAGAGGGATTCGGAGTCAGAAGCATATGAAACGAAAAAAGCATAGTAAACTAGAGCAAGGGGAGCTTCGATTTCAATAGTACCCTTTGCTAAGAATGGCGAAGATGCCATAGCCGTGTGTGTCGAGATGAAGACAGGGGAGGGGATGACTAAAATTTACTAAGATTAACACCCAACCCTTACAAAAACAAACTAAAATTATGAATTACAGCTACAAAACAAGAAATCGAAGCATAATTATATGAATTTGAAACCCAGAACCCAAACTAACATCAAACCCTAAAACCAAAATTAACCCTCAAATCCTAATACTCAAAAAACGCAAGAGATTTTTGCTTGAAAACTAAAATTAAACCCTAAACCTCCTAACCTTTCTCTCTGGAGCTGCTAATGGTGATTTATACTCGAACGCCCCTCAATCGCTACCCTTAATTTGCAGATGAGGTGGATGATGAAGATGATGCAACTGATGTGCTATGCTAGTACCCTTAGCGTGAAACTCGGTGATGGGTGAGGATGGTGGATGTGCTGGCACTCAGTGGTGGTGAGAGAGATGGGTTAGAGAGAGAGAAGAAATGATGAAGATGAAGATGATGGATCAGGGGGCGGGGTGTATCAGGTTTCAGGTGCGTTTAGCTAAGATAGAGGAAATAGAGGATTAGAATTAAGAAAGAGAGGGGGGGTTCACTAGTCATACGCACGGAAAATGGGCTGGGTAGATTTTAGGTTTTATTGTCCCCTTTTTTCTTTTCTCTCACTTTGGGCTAAACAAAATAATGGGCTTAAGGGCTGACTACTTTGTTTCTGACATTTTTCATCTCCTTTCGCAATTTTTTCCACATTTATTTGATACCTACAAGACAAAATCAAATCAAATAAAAACCTAAAAATAACAATTATAATGAGCATAAATCGGGTGTAAAAATAACACTTTTTTGGCACAAACACAAATTCAGGCAATGAAAGATATGAATGGAGATAGAACCTTAACATTAGTGCTGGAATCAGAGCTTGATTAATTCAATGTATTTAATTATTGATTGAAAAGTGAATGGAGAACTCAATGCTTATCAATTACTCTTAATGACATTGAAAATGGGGTTACATCTGAAACTAAAAATTGGCCATATAGTGGCATTAGCATAGCAAAAGTTTAGCCTTTGACTAGTCAAAGATAGAAATAATCTCTAATAAGCATAGGTCACATGAATCAAATCCATATAATAAGAGTTAAAACATGTATAATCAGGACACGCAAGCTTTTCCTAAAATCAAATTCACCTACAGATTTTTAGGTTTATATTTTGCCCAAAAATTTTCATTTTCCTTTACCCCCCAGTTCTAGACCTTACATTCTCCTCAATGTAGAAAACAATAATAAAGTGAGAAATGGAGAAAAGAGCAATACAACCTGACAGCACAAGGAGATCATTTCTATGTAAGCCTAACAATTTAACTCCCAAAGTACCTTCACAACCATCACCAATCATAAAAGCTAAAATCCAAGTGTACACAAGCACGCCAAAAGGAAAACAAAAAAAAAAAAAGGCTTAAATTCACTTTAAAAGCTTGGGTTGCCTCCCAATAAGCACTAGGTTTTATGTATTCAGCCAGATAGGGTCCCATCTACTAATCATGGTAGATAGGGTCTACTAGGTTGATGGACTCAATTAGACCAGACTCAATGTCCTCATTCACAATAGATTTCAAAGATCGTCCACTGACCATAAGAACTTGACCACCTTAGGGATCCAAAACTTTGACGATCCCAGAGGGACACACTTATTGGACAATAAAAGGACCATCCTATCTAGATCTTAACTTGCTAAAAAATAGCTTAAGCTTAGAGTTAAAAAGTCAAACCTTCTAATTAGGCTCAAAAGATTTGGGAGAAATCATTTTATCATAAAAAGCTTTGGTTTTGAGTTTATAAATCTTAGCGTTCTCATAGGATTCATTACACAATTCATCCAACTCATTCAATTGAAGCCTATGGTTGGAACACCCATTTATTTCATATCAAAATTACAACTTTAATAGCCCAAAAACTACCGTGTTCGAATTCAACTGGCAAGTGAGAAGTCTGACTGAAATGAAGCCGGTAAGGAGACAGCCCTATGGGAGTCTGAAAAGCAGTACGAAAGCCCCAAAGAGCATCGCGTAATCTCAAAGAGTATTCCTATCCGGTCGAACCGTTTTCTCATGTATAAACTTGATCTCATGATTAGACACCTCAACTTAACCACTAGTCTAACGGTGATAAGGACAGCTACTTTGTGAGTTAGAGAATATTTTCTAAGCAAAGCCTCAAAAGAGTGGAGGCAAAAGTGACTACCTCCATCACTAATAAGAGACCACAGCGTTGCAGTAATTGGTCCTAGTAGCCTTAGCTTCCACCCACTTTGACACATGATCAATAGCAACCAACATATAAACAAAGCCAAAGGATGGGGAAAAGGGACCCATGAAATCAATTCTCAAAACATTAAATATCTCAACAATCAGAATGTGGAAAAGGGGCATCATATCACGATGGAGCAGGACACTCGTACGTTGATAACACTCACACACAAGGCAGAAAATAGTGAGCATCTCTAAATATAATGGGCCAAATGAACCCACTTTGTAGCACTTTAGCAATTGTCCTACAACCTCCAAAGTGACAATGACAAGCATAAGAGTGACAAAAGGTTAAAATCCTACGAATTTCACTCTCGTGGACACATCTACATATCACTTGGTTAGGATAATGTTGTAAAAGATAAGGGTCTTCCCAATAGTAATGTCTTACTTGTGAGAGAAATCTATCTTTTTCTTGTTTGGACTAGTGAGGAAGAATCTTCCCAGTGGGAAGATAATTCACAATGTGAACAAACCAAGGGAGAGGAGCATGTGACACAGCAAATAGTTGTTCATTAGGAAAATGGTCCAAAAATCTAACTAAGATATTACTATACTTAGTAATAGCTCCAGACAAGTTGTACACAACTGAATTTTCAGAACATTTCCTATCTTTTATTTCAAATATGAAACTCCTGGGACAACAAAATTCATCTAATAAGTCTTGGTTTGGTGTCATTCTTAGCCAATAAGTGTTTTAATGCAGCATGATCAGTAAACACAATCACTTTTGAACACAAAAGGTATAGACGGAATTTATCAAGTCCAAATACTACAAATAGCAACTTCTTTTTAGTGTAAAATAATTCTTTTGAGCATCAATTAGAGTTCTATTAGCATAATAAATGACATGAGGCATTTTATTCACCCTTTGACCAAAAACAACTCTAATAGCAAAATCATATGCATCACACATAATCTCAAGTGGTAGAGAAAAATCAGGGAGTTACACAATGAGGGCCAACATCAACAATGATGGAAGCTTTTCAAAAGCTTTCACATAAGGCTCAATAATCACCAAAAGGGCATCTTAAATAAAGAGATTAGTGAGTCGGCAAGCACATAACCAATGAATTATCTAACTTGCTTCACCTAAGAAAGCACGGGTATATTAGAAATCAGATCAACCTTGGCTTTATCAACCTCAATCCCCTATTCAGACACTTTGGGACCTAATGCAATCCCTTCTCGTACCATGGAATGGCTCTTTTTTGAACTCAAGGCTAGATTCATTTCTTCACAACTTTCAGCATAGTGGATAAATTAACAAGACACAATCAAAAGAAGAACCAAAAATAGAGAAATCCTCTATAAACACCTCGATGAAATTATCAATATAATTAGAAAATACAGCCATCATGCATCTTTAAATGTGGAAGGTGCATTACATAACCCAGAATGCATCCTCTAATAGGTGAAAGTATTCAATGGGCATGTAAAAGTTGTTTTCACTTGGTCCTCTGGACAGACGGGTATTTAGTTGTAACCCAAATAGCCATATAGAAAGCAATAAAAATTTTATCGAGCTAATTTTTTCAAAATTGATCAATGAACAGGAGGGGAAAATGGTCCTTTCTCATGACAAAATTCAGCCTTCTGTAATCAATGTACACCCTCCACCTCGTGGTCTGTCTAATAGGAATTAGTTCACCATCATTATTCTTAATCACATTTATGCCAGATTTCTCAGGGACGACTTGAATTGGACTAACCCATTGACTATCAAAAATAGAATAAATAATGCCTACATCTAAAATCTTTACTACCTCTTTTGGACCAACATCTTTCATGTGGGGATTCAGTCTGCATTACATTTGCCTAATAGGATTGGCATCGTCCTCTAAGTCAATTTTGTGCATGAAAATAGTGGGACCAGTCCCTTTCAAATCAGCAACTAACCACCAAATAGCACCCTTATGATCAGACAAGATACGAATCAATTCTTCCCCTTGATCCCAAGATAAAAGAGAAGATATAATAGCAGGTAGGGCCTCTTTAGGGCCTAAAAAGATATACTTCAGTGAATTAGGGAGGGGTTTTAACTTAAGTTTAGATGGAGATACAACAGAAGATGGCATAGGAGAATTAGCAAAAGGTGGACGGGGTTCATAAGTGGACAACCAAGAGGAAAGCTCAAGATGAGGAGTACAATCAAGATAAGAATCCATATCTTCTATTGCACTTCCAAGGTCAAACAATCTCAAATTCTCATGGGAAAGGTAAGTTCCCAAAGGACCATTACTTAGCATGGCAGGTAAAGCTTCTTAACTAATTTCATGAATTACATCAACAAAGAAGCACTCAGATTCATCCTCAAACACAGGTTGAGAAGAAGCTTTAAAAAACTTAAGCCTAACCCTTATGTTCAAGACCAAGACATCCATCACTCCTGACCTACAGTTAATGGTGGCATTAGCTGTGGCTATGAAGGGACATCCTAAAATAAGAGGGATTTGCTTAAAAACATGACTAGTGCCGATGTCCAATATAACAAAACCAACAGGAAAGAATCCTTTATCAATTTAAGCCAAGCCACCATCAATTTGTCCCCTAGGAGTCCTAACTAACCTATCAACTAGCTGAAGGGTGTAGTTGAAGAGTTTTAGTTCACCTAATGATAGCTCCAAGTAAACAGAATATGGCATCAAATTAACACTAGAACTAAAATTCAAAAGTGTCCTTTCAATTTTATGATTGCCCAATACAACATGGAATAATGGAGACATCAGGATCTTCGAACTTAGGTGGAGTGTCAAATTTCAAAATTAAGCTTGCTTGTTGACTTAGAATAACATTTTCAGACTTGCCATCTTTATATTTTCTTGTAAAAATACACATATCTTTAAGGAACTTTGCATAAGCTGGGATCTGTCTAATCGCCTTCGAGAGGGGCAGATTGACTTTAACTTACTTAAAGGTCTCTAGGATGTTATCTCCTTGCTTGTCTTTCTTAGAAGGCAATGGTGCATCCAAAGCTTGAGGGTAAGGAATCCTTGGCTTATATGTCACAGTAGGGTCAGACATAACAGGGGAAGCGGATGGGTCATTTTCCTTTTCAGCTTCAAGATCACTCACCGTGGTCTTAAGTCTTCCCTCTTTATTATGTTCCTTGTCACTGACCTTCTTATCTACTTTCATGCCATTCTTAAGAACTATTACAGCTTTCAATTATTCAAATTGTTAGCTTTTAGGGTTGTGTATGGGATGACTTGGAAGTTTACCTTCTCCACTTTTACCTACAGCTATGACTAGTTTCCATGGTTGCATTGCTAAGTTAGCTATAGATTGTGAGTGAGAGTCAATAATATGAATTTTAGACTCAATTCCTTGGACCTTAGAATCAATATTTTTTATAAGAGAAGTCAAGGTACCAAGAGCAGAAATTACCTTGTGTATATCAAAGCTTCCAGATGGAGTTTGATGAGAAGAAGGAGGAACCTATCCCTGGTTCTGAAAACTAGGAGGAGTGAGCCTATTAGACTTGGCTTAAGGATTCTCAACGTCTTGAGACCTCTATGAAAAATAAGGATGATTCCTCTAACCATGATTGTAGATATTAGAATAAGGATTATTGGATGGAGGACCTCATTATGAGGATAACTTTGTAGTAACTCTTTAAACGTTTCCTAACATTCATGCAATTGCTTATTTTTGTTTTATGAGTAAGTGGTTATAGCATGTTTTTGGGCAATCAATTTACTAATAGAGAGAAACTTTTTTAGGAATTCTGTTGGCATTTGATCCCATGTGGTGATCTTTGTCCTAATATCCAACCAAGCTTTAGCTTTATTTTTCAAAGAGAACAGGAAAAGCTACGAGTAAAGAGCATCATTAGAGATATTATTCAAAAATATAGTGAACAAATCTCTAAAAATGCATCAACATGCTTGGAAGCATTTTCAATCTCTAGCTCATTGAATAATGGGAGCATTTGGATAGCAGAATGTGTAATCTAAAATGACCCTCTAACAATGGGCATGTGTGTTCTTATATGAGGGTCATAAGTGACAAGAGTAAAATACTCCTCAAATTACTTACGTGGTAGGGTTTGTTCTTTAGCCATCTTTTTCTTAGATTCCCTTTTCTTAGCACTTATCTTGTGAAGGGAACATTCCATTTCGGGATTGTATTGTTTAAGTTCTAAGAATAAAAAATATCTGCCATGCATATACCCACAAACAACCAAGAGAATAAAACGAAATCACTACCACAATAACTTCCAGGTGAAACAAGAAGAAAAGAAAAGAGAGAAAAAAATAGAAGAAATAAATAAAAGAAAGATCCAAGGGAAGGGGGATAAATGAAAAATAAAATAAAATAAAAAGAGAATAAATGAAATAAAAGGGAGGGGATTATTAGTCTAAATAAAAATAAACAAAATGACAGAAATAAAAAGTTAGATTAGATTAGATTAGATTAGGTTATATTATGAGGGATGGGAAAAATAGTTAGATTAGAAGGGAATGGGAAGAATAAAAATAAAATAGTTAGATTGGAGGGGATGAGGAATAAAATAAAATGCCATAAGTAAAACGGGATAGGGGTTGAGGATAAAGAAAATAAATAAAATTATTAGATTAGCAGTGAATAGGGGGAAAAACAATAAATAAAAGAAGAGGAAATTCAAAAATCATCATTCAGTCCTCGGTAATGGCGCCGAAAACTTGATGTGGATTTTATATTTAGTTTTAAAACTCTTTTCACCAGCAAGTGCACTAAGTTAATTGTAGAGTAGTTAGTATAGAGTGTTGATCCCACAAGGAACAATCGTGATTTTAAATTTTACCTTTTCCAATTATAAAGAATAAGTCAATTGGGGAGTTTAATTATCAATATGAATCAAAGGAGCAAAAGAAAAGCAAATGTGTCAAGTAGAGAGAAATCAGATTAGAGAATAATCTAGGACTTTAGATTTCACCATTGATACAAATATTGAATTACTAATTCAAATGGGGGGTCATTTTGTCTCTTGTTCAACCTAAGCTACAAGTATTAGGTCATAAATTAAAAAGATGATTATAATTATCAAATGAGATCATTTACCTAGTGGTTTAGCATGAATAATTCTTTTTAGACATAACTCATCTTATTTCCAATATAAATTACACAATTCCAATAATTACAATTTAAAGCCCAATTGCACAACGTCAGATTAGTCTACAAAGTCTAATATTCATTTGAAATAGCAAAATAAACTATTGTAATCAATATAAATAAACAATAGTATTAAGATACATAAATAGGTTACATTTCAAGTATAGCTGTAAATTATGCAATTAAAGAGGCAAACATAACTCCAAAAGCAATTACGAAAATAATATTATTATCAAGGACCCATCTTAATTCTAGATATGAGTTGTGCAATGGGATATAGTTAGTAAAAACACCATTGAGGTTAGTATATTTCACTTCCTATGCCTAAACATTAGTGCTAAATTACACAAAATGGTCTAATTAAGCATAACTTCTCTAATTTGACTCATAAATGGGATGAGATGAGAAGACAAAAATAGCTAACAAAGCTTACTTGATTCTAAGCACCTCAACCCAAATGGTTTTGCCTTACGAAAGACTCTTTAAAAGTAGAAAGATGGAATATAGAAGAGTGGAAGAATGCTTCAATGAGTGGATGGGTGAATAGATTGCTCCAAGCCATTAGCCCTTTTTATAGTAAAAATTCAACCCCTTTTGGTTCCCAAAAATTAATAAAAAATTAATTTTAATTAATTAATTAGTTGTTATATTGCATGAGAAGAGGCTACTCTTTAGCTAAAATTAATTTTAATTAATTAGCCTTGACTACATCATCGTTGAATTTGCTCTCAAATGAGAGAGCCCAATTGGGCTACGGGATGAGCCCAAATAGATGGAGAGAAGGATGAGAGTGGGAGGAGCTGACTTGGGATCACCCGGTCGGGCATCGGTGGCCAAAGCCAGGCCCATGCGGGGCTATCAAGGAGTGATAGAAGAGATTCGAGGCACCAGGTACTGGGCCTCAGAGTAGGGCCCACCTCACTACGTGAGAGAAAGAGAGTGAGGGAGGCACTAGGGAATGGCTGGAGAGTCTCTTTGAGCCACGTTTGTTATAATACTAGGCCCACCGGTTAGATGAAGAAAGAGAGAGTGAAGTTGATGGAGATGCTAGGGGTGGGCCATGAAGCCCACATGGAGGGAAAGAGAAGAAAGACAAGGAAGGGTTTGGGCCGCCTATTCTTGTATATTGTTGGGAAGACAAGCCGATTACGAGATGATCTGGCTTTTTCTCCTTTTTTGTTTTGTTTTGTTTTGTTTTATTGGGCTAGGCTCTTGAGCATTGCACGCATGTGAGTTTGAGTTACCACTTGAAAATCATATAAAATATACAATATTTACTTATAAAAATATATTTAAAAGAATTAAAAGTCGGTAAAATGAGCCGTAAAATATGAATTATCAATCTCTCATTCTACACTCAAGGGATATCAACATTTGACATCCGTCTGAAATAACTTGATGTCTATGTGAGATGTAAATGCGCATTATGCGGATGACTTGTAATCTAGCCATAGATGTAAAGGTTTCATGGACGTTTATCTGTTTCTCTTGGTTGTACTTTTGAAATCAATATGGCTTTATTCCTGACCATTAACCACATTCATCTGCATTGTACCTAAACACGCATTTCAGACCTTTGGTTTAGGTCTGTGGAACCAAACTTGGTTCCTCCAAACTTGTTAAGCTCTTCTTATATGGCCAATGTCTAGTTTAGGTCTCCTAATGCCATACCATGATTCTTTTTTCCATCAATAACTGCATGCATTGTGCTTTGGTTCTACATGAGAAACAAATGAAAAGAATGAATAGAAATTTCTGAAGGATGAACATGTTCTTGTGCATGTAGTGAGGTTAGTGAGTAAGTAGTCCAAAGGACAACCATGCTTATACTTGAATCCCTTCCTTAGTTCATAGAAATGGCTTTGAACCTATTCAGCAATGCTGGAGGATTACCCATTATCAACTTGGGTCTTCAACAAGCATCTTGTACTGATTCTGGAGGGGCTCTATTATCATCAAGTTATCTTTAGTCATCCTAATTTGGACTTTGGCCCACATTGCTAGGTGCACATTGGCGATTCCTTTGGTCCGGGGCTCCTTCATCTTGATCATTTACATGTTTGCTTTGTTGAAACTCATCAAACAAAGATGGACCAGTGAGACAATTGTTAGTTTCATTAAAGATAACATGAATAATTTCCTTGATAACCTTGATAAGCTTGTTGTAAACATGCTTTCATCACTCCTTGGGTCAAATTTATCCAGGTTTTCCTTACCATTATTGTGGATGAGCCACTCACATTTAAAGGCTTTGAAATATGAAACATTGGCTTTCTTGCCTTTGAACAATTCATATCATGTCTTTTTGAGGAGTGGTTGAAATAAGCCATCTGTTAATTACATAATTTATAGTATTAACGACGCCAACTTATAAGGACTTCAGAAGATCATTTTCACAAATTAATGTTCTAGCATGTCTTCCAATGTCTGGTTCTTCCTTCTAACAACTCCATTTTGTTTTGGTGTCCTTGGGGCTGAAAAGTTGTGGGGAACGACATTCTTATCATAATGAACTTGTTTTTGTTAAGCTCTCTTCCGTGGTTAGTCCTGATTACAACCACTCATAGGGCCTTTAATATCTGTAATTTCTTGCATAACTTTGCAAGCTCTTTGAGATCATCTGTTTTATCTTACAAAAAAATCACCCTATTGAATCTAGTGTAACCATCCACTATAGCAAGTATATAAGAACCACCTCTTGAACTTCTAATATAGGTTAGTCCACATAGGTCCATATGTAGCAATTGCAAGCACCTTAAGGCAGACATGCTCTTTAAAGGTCTAGAAGAAGCACGTACTTACTTACTCCTAACACATGCCTTCCTCATGTGGTCCTTCTTTAATTTGTAAGGTGGGAGCCCTATTACTAAATTATGCTTGACTAATTTATGAAGGATGTGCATGCTAGTATGTCCTAGTCTACAATGCGACAGCCAAGCATCGTCAAAGGAATGCCTCTAGATAGGAAAGATACATAGAAGATATATTATTAAGGTTTATGACATAAACATTGTCTAATCTAGAACCATGCAATGCAATACAATGTCATCGAACTTAGTATTTTCAATAATACATTGGGATTCATCAAACCATACAGGGTTGCCCTTATCATAGACCTATAAAATACTCGACAAGTTATATTTCAAACCATGAACCAAATACACATTGTCAATAGAGTTTGCAGAATCCTTACAAATCCTCCTAATGCCGAGAATGTTTCCTAGACTATTATCTCCAAAGGTCACTTTACCTGATTTTTGTTTTCGAATCTTTATAAACATTGAGACATGTCTAGTCTTATGTCCTAAACACCCACTGTCCAAGTACTAAAGATTTCTCTTTTAGGCACACCTACAAAAACAAAATCCAAACCTTCCTACATTGTTTGGTAGTAGGGTTTGGACGAAGCTGACTAATGCCTAGCTTTGAGGATAGTAACCCTTTAGAACTCATTCTTGTATGATTCTTAGGTAACAGACATCGTTACCACTGAATTTTCTATAGTGCTTGTACCCTTTGTTCGGATCAAAATGAAATGGATTCCTATGACCAAAGTAGCTATGGTTCCTTCGATAAAGATCGTAACTTTTGTAATTGTGACCAAGGTCACTATTTTTGAACTAGATCTACTTTGGTATTCCTTATGTCATGTCTCTTTAATAAAGAAGTGCTTGTGTGACCTTTTTGTATTATTTGGGTTAAATCTAAGGCCTTGCTGATTAAAGGACATATATTGGGATCCAAGCAATTTATCTAAATTCTCTTGACCCTTAGGAAGTTTCAAGAGAGACTTATAAAAATCATCACACTTGTTTTGCAAAGTGGTCTTCTCATTGTCGAGGTCATTGATTTTGATGTGTAGATTTTCATAAGATCTCTGCAGGTTCTCACTTTCCTATTTCAGGAATTTTTTTTCAACTTTCTAAGAGCCTTGATTTCAGATATATGGTCTTTCTTATATTTTACACAATTAATAAACCTTGATCTGGATATTCTTTTAAGAAAGCAAGGAGAAATTCTAATGTTACCTCCTCAAATTCATTACTTTCTCCGATGTTTTCTCGAGCTGTGAGATAAAGGTGGGCCATTTCTTCATCTTCACTTTCACTTTCAAAGATATCACAGTCACTCCTTGCTAGAACCATAGCTCATTTGCTTGCTTTCTCGTACTCAAATCTGGTTCTTTCGTTTTTATATTTGATGTTTAACCAATCCTTGATCATGTGACCTAGAAATCCACAACCATAACAAGTATTTTGGTTAGTGTCAACTTTTGAGGAAAATTACCTTTGGAGTTTTATTCATTCCTCTTTGAGGTTAATCCCTTCAAAATTCCTTTTAAAACATCTTTTTTAATCTTCTAGCTATCATAGCTAATGATTGCTCTTTATCATTTTCAGATTCCTTGGGTTGCATCTTAATGTCACCTACTTTAGTATGAGTCCTTATTGCGGTGTCTGCACTTCAATTTTTCCCTAGAAGTGGATTTTAAAGGTTTGAAATTTCCAACAAGATCATCTAACTTGAGGGCTTTTTGATGTTGTGCTTCTTCAATGACCATTACATTGGGTCCCCACTTCCTTCTTGGAAGACATCATAACACTTTTCTTACCATCTCCTCATTAGTGTATGTTTTCCCCAAGGACTTCAAGTTGTTGATTATCTCAATAAAGCATATATACATGTCCTTGATAGACTATCCATATAGTATCTTGAGGGGCTCACATTAATGGATGTAAAGATTGATTTTGGATTCTCAAACTTAACTAGTCCTTTCATAGGTATTCTCCAATCTGTCCAAAACATGCTTAGCTATTTCATAAGCAGACACACGGTTAAACTCACTAGAATCCAAACCACAAAATAAAATGTTCAATGCTCTATGATTTTTAACCACTTTCTCAGTCTCTTCATGAGCAAATGCTAATATGGGCTCTAGAAGAGTCTTATCTCCTAGCATCACAGTAGGCATGAAATCACCTTAGAGGATAATCTTCTAAAGCTCATAGTCATGGTCCATGATGAACATCTGCATAAGACTTTTTAAATGAGAAAAGTTAGGACCACGAAATAAAGGAGGTCTAGTAAAAAAGCATCGTAATCAATTTCAGCATTTTCAAAGGAAGCCATAATCTTTTCTACAAGACGGTTAATTCAATGTGAGTGAACCTGGCTCTGATGCCAATTGAAGGTCCCAAAAAACAATGTTAGATCACCCTAGCTAGCATTGTATATGGTGATATATCAAAATTTAGAGACTGTCAATATCAGAGAGAATAACCTTAATGGTTATCCACTAATGTTAGTAATAAACAAAATAAAAGCTTAGAAATAAAATGGGACAAAACACAAGATATGTTTCCTGTGTTCACCCTTCCAAATAAAGCTACTCACCACCTAAGGTACTTCATCTCCTAGCATTTAATCACCTCCATTTGTTCTTCACTTAGGAATTACATTGAGTATTGACCTCTCAATACCTAGCTACCCAAGTAAGCTTCCCAACTTATTACAAATCTTTCAAATATTCAAATAAACAATAAGTGCACAAGAGATATTTAAGGACGATTGCACTTGATTTTCACAATATATTTCTTTGTTGTGTCTTGCCATCTACTTCAGCTCCGCCTTGTATAGATTTAAAACTTTCTTGATCGTTGGAGTAGTAATTGCCATTTCTTCAATGTATTTTGTTCAAAATCCAATGTCTCTAACTTGGAACTTGGTGTTTATAAAGCTGGCTCTTAATTGACGAAAATAATAGATCTTAATTACTGAGTGAAGAGCTTGATTTGATCTATAAAGATCTCATCAAAATTAATCGAAATACCTTACAAGTAAACTTAAGATTGTTTTAAACTTTTCTAAATAAACTTTTCTAAACTGAAACATATAAAATCTTTACAAGATCTTAGTTGATAAGCAAAGATATACTGCATCACAAAAATATTTATAAAACACTTGGACATGAATAAGTAATTATTTCTAGTGTAATATATCTCAACAATAAAATAACGTCACATATACATCGTCTTTTTCGAAAAAAGTACTATTAATACCAAAGTTAGGTATTTTGACTTTGGCATTGGATTCCTGTGGAGACAAGTTAGTATAATATAATTTAATATGCTTATATTAAGCTTTTGTCTTTCACTTTAAACACCCAATGTGCTTGAGCTGTAAGCAGTTAATGACTTTGCCATTGGCATTGAGACAATCTTCAACTGTAATTAGGCATGATAGGATGAGCTTATTCCCAGAAGAATCTAATTTGGTTGTAGGGTATGCATTCACTATTGAAAGTTAAATTCCGTTATTAGAAAGGATCATTCTGTTACACTTTTTGGATCAAATGTTAGAAAGGTTAGCCAAGCGATCCTTTTATTGCTTCCTTAATGGATATTCCAGCTATACCTAAGTCCTTATTGCCCTAAAGACCAAGCGAAGACTACGTTCATATGCCCTTTTAGTACTTATGCATTTCGAAAGATGTCAATTGGTGTTAGCAATGCCCTGACCACCTTCCAAAGGTGTATGACATCCATATTTTCTGATTTAGTTGAGTAATGTCTTGAAATTTTCATGGGCAGCTTCTCTGTTTATAGAGAATTTTTTTAAGATTGCTTGACTAACTCGGTAAAAGTTTTAAGAAGGTGTTTGGCCCTCAATTGGGAAAAATATCATTTCATGGTAAAAAATGGGCTGTTTTGGGTCATATCATCTCCAGTGATGGAATAAAGGTAGGCAAGGCTCAGGTGGATCTGATTGCAAACCTTTTTGATGTATGCTTGCAATGAACACAACCCAAGCTTACTCAACCCTTGTTCT
>NCQV01081480.1:6415-22815 GCA_002740545.1 Lophocereus schottii
CCTATAGTTTACCCTCTGTTTTAACCAAGCCTAAGTGATTAAGGTGAAGGTCAAAGTAGATAGCATTTGCTCTCACCATTTTAGTGCTCTATTTTGACCTTTGTCAATCTAACAGTTCTAAATTGACCTTTAGCTGGTCTAGCAAGGCCTTTCACCGATCTAGTGGTTCTAAATGTTGATCTGTAGCCAGATCCCTGTGAACTCAGTGGCGTTTGAACCTGAAGACATATAGCCAAAACCCTGTAAACTTGGTGGCATATGAGTATGAAGATATGTAACTAAATCCCCATAACATTAGTGGCATAAGAGCATGAGGACCTATAGCCAGATCCTTATCAATTTAATGGCATTTGAGCTTAAACACCTATAGTAAGATCCCTATGAACTTGATGGCGTGAGATCTTGAAGACCTGTAATCAAATCCCTGTGGAATTAATGGTGTGAGAGCTTAAAGACCTATAGCTAGATCCATGTGATGGAATTTGAGCCTGAAAATATGTAGCTAGATCTTAGGGAACTTAATGGTGTGAGAGCCCAAAGACCTATAGCTAGATCCCGGTGAACTTGGTTACATCTGAGCCTCAAGACTTGTAGCCAGATCCTATGAACTTAATGGTGTGAAGGCCTAAAGACCTGTAGCTACATCTCTATGAACTTATTGGTGTCTGAGCATAAAAACCTATAGATAGATCCCTATGAACCTAATGGCATGAGAGCATAAAGACCTATACCAGATCCTTGTGGACTTGGAAGGCTCTAAGCCTGGAGACCAATAGCTAGAACTCTGTGAACTTGATAGCTTGACAGCCTAAAGACCTATTGCAAAATCCTTATAACTTAGTGGCGTTTGTGCCTGAATACAAGTGGATAGATCCCTATGAACTGGATAGCATTAGAGCCTAAAGATCTGTAGTTAGATCCCCAGTGAATTTGATGGCATAAAAGTGTGTCATTGTCAGGTGTTGAAATGCCAAAGTTCCCACTTTGACCTTTTATTGTCGGCGTTGATGTCATCTCCTTCTTATGAGAGTCTGTTGAATGTTAAGATGTCCTTGATGTTGAGGTGTGCTTTTATGAAGATGAAGATGAAGAGATAAAAAATGTCCCCTATAGTGGGATCCTCTTGAACTTAGTTACCTTATAACCTGAAGTTTTGTCATCATTCTTTCTGTAAGAATATGGGTTAATTGCCCAAGGGTATTAACCCATGGGTGATCATGCATGTGTAAAACTCACTTTGAGGATGAAGTCCCAACTTTGACTCAACCTAATAAAGGTAAAGGCTAAAGTATAAATGTCTTCTATAATAGCTCTTTGATGCAATCTCAAGAATATGTAATGTTGATGCATGGTTGTCCAAGGTTGTGTGCCCTTTCTGGAGGTTTACTATCATGCTTGAATGCATATTTTCTTCAACCCAAATTCCCAAGTAATGAAGGCTGAGGGTAGGGCAGTAAATAGGCTAAAGACCTATGTACTGATGCGGTGCACCTGCTAATATAAGTGAGACTATGCATGAGTGATGACTATGTAGACTCAAGTTGGAGACGTTACAAACATGTGATGACCTAACCTCATATGTATGTAGGTGAAGATCTCATTCTAAGCTTGGGGTCAATTTGATTAGGCCATATTAAGATATATGTGACAGATGGGTCAGGTATAATGATGTTTTGTGGCTTAACTGCAACATATTCTAGGATGAGGGATAAAATGTTGGGTGATTACTGGGTTAGGTCAGATTATATAGGTATAAGTTACCTAATATAGGTAACCTTTCTTTTTAATGGAAGAGTAACCTTCAATTTTTCATTAAAGTGCTCATATTACGAAGAAGCTCTCAATTTTGTTTATTATAATAGAAGCCCTAAATGTCTAGAAATATGGAATAAGGCCAGTCATAGTTTGAGGGTAAAAACATACAACTTAAAGAAGGGATGCCTACAGGAGGACATTTTAAGGTAGGTTTAAGGGTTATGGTGCCAAAGGAAGAGAACAGGCATGAAAGCTCAAACAATCCTTATGAAATTCCCAAATATGCATAGGTGATGAAGTCAGCATGAATCAACATCTTTCTGTATTTGTTCATTGTGATGTCCTAAAGTTTCTAATTCATTTTTGTCACTAATACTTGGCCTATTTAATGCAGCGGAAATATCCTAGTGGGTGTTACTATCGTATTTCAGAATGAAATACAAGGCAAAAAGTAATTAGTTGGAATAAACAAAAGTATAAAACAAATTCAAGGTGAAGATCTAGTGTCAACTATAACTTTAACATTATTCAATACTAATAAAAATTTAATCTAAACATCTACGCGGCCTTGCTCATATCCCATCCCCTTGCAACACATCAATACCTGAAAACAAAACGTTTCAAACAGTGAGACGGAGCTCAATACTGGTCATCCATAGCTATAAAACACTCGCTTAAATTCATTTCAAACATTTAGGGGTGAGAGGGAGCATTCAAATAGTTCGAAAACTATTCTCAACTAGTTCAAGATCTTTGAACTTCCACATTAGCCACTGTTCAAAGTCAGAACACGTCAATCTTATTAGCGAGTGACCCATCATGGTATATGGCCATTTATAAAGGCACGTATCCGAAAACTGCATGCTATGACCTAGGGAGACTAACTTGTCTCCATATCAAGGTGAACCCACCCTCATCTCATGAGGCATCCTCCTGTAAATTCGCCGTATTCTTTCACTTTACGATTAGTGTATTATCAATAATCTGTTTGGCATCTCGATAGTCCAACCCATGTCAAACAATCTTCTACTACTTAAGAAAACCACTAAAAACATGAAATGCTTAAATATCTGCATTCATAAAATCACATGATCGCTAGTTGCAATTCACGATTTACATATAAAGTATTCTTGGCATACAACATCGCATAACAGTTTGTAAACATCCAAAATTATTTCAAAAGAGCAACGAAGGGAAGTTAGGGCATAGACATTACCTCAAAGAAGTATAAGAACCTAGCTTGAGCTTGAACTAAAGTATTAGGCCTAAACAATAAAATAAAACTTCATAATATAAACTAACTTAAGGGAGTTCTTACACACCAAAAATCAACGTTTTCCAACTGAAAAATCAAGTACACTCCTTAGTCCCATTTCAATAACATTACTGCCCCGAAGACTAATTCTCCAACACTTAAACAAATTTTAAAAGCACATTTATCAATTAAAAGCTCGTATTGAGATTTAATTCCATCAGAGATGGTGAGCATATTTTGAGTTAGTTTCTGATATAATTAGCACGAGTCATAACTTCACATAGAGTTATCGCATTAAAGTTTATGAACCCAATCTGGAAAGATCTTTTAATACCTTACAACATTTCTTTTATGACCAGTCACAAATAATCACAAGATCTATATTAAAAACCCATGTTTTTTTAGCTTAAACAGTTTCTCGTCAGAAATGAACAGTCCCAAACGAAAATTCATTTCTCTCTCGTTTTGGATCCAAAATTGATGATTCAAAATATCTAGTAAACTAGACCCATAAATCTATCTTCCTAAATTTGTTCATGTTTTTTGGTGTAGTAGATAAGTATAGTTTAATCCCTGAATTTGGCTCAGTGCAGGTCTACTTTCTGGTGTCCCCAAAGCCCAATTTTTCATGCATAAAATAATATAACCACTCATGAAAACTACCAAAAATAAATCTTGAATCATCCTTAACTGGCAATACTTCCTCTAACATCCATTAAACCTACCCAAGCCCTTTAAGGAGAGGTTTTGGAGAGAAAGTTCTGATTTTTACCTTGAAGATGGAAGTGAGGGTAAGATGGCTACGTATAGGCTTTGAAGCAACTCCAAAGTCTGAAAATTTTGTTATAAATATGCAGAAGATTAATCAAAAGATAAGGGATGAATCGAACTTACTATAAAAATCATATATTTTCTTTTACAATTTTAAACATGATATGAAATCCCTAAAAGCACCTTACCAAGGAACCAAAAAGAGAGATGATGGGTGGCTGGTGGTCGGCAGTTGATAGTAAGTGGCTACAGGGTAGTAGCTTGGTGGTGGCGTGGTGGTGGTCAGCTGGGAGGAGAGAGATTGTGGCATGTGTGAGAGGGGGAGAGAGAGTAGGTGTGCGTGAGAGGGAGATGAAGAGAAAGAGAGAGCATAGGGCTGGGGTTTCTAAAAACATACATTCCTTCTCCCTTTTCTCTTTTTTTTTTTTAATGGGGGCTAGCTACTAGGAGGAAGGGGGGAAATGGTTTTGGGTGATTGAGGTTAAAAAAAACCTCTTGATTTTATTTCCAAAGTTTTCAAGGAAAACATTTAGGAGGAAGATAGAATCTGAATATTTTTTTGTCAAATTAAAATTAATACTTTTTTTATTAGCACCTTGGGTTGGGTCAGCCATCAAAGAAATTGGATTTGGTGAGAAGTCATGAACTTGATTCAAAATTCTAACCTAACGAGGCCCAAACTAAATTACTATCCATGAGCTGAAGCGACCTGCCGTAAGTTTTCGAAATTAATAAAATCAACTCACTTGATCATTCTTTAAGAATTATAAATATAAATTTTTGAGGTTTTGCATTCTAACCCCATTTAAAGAAGTTTTGTCCTCAAAACACCACAAACAACTCAATTACAAAGCATGTAAATTCCCAAGGTTTTACATCTCACCCCTCTCAAAAGAATTTTCATCCTTGAAACTTAGTCATACTTACTCTCGTGAATAGATGAGGGTACTTGGATCACATTCCTTCTTCCGGTTCCCATGTTGCCTTAGCTGTGGTGTGGTATGCCCAGAAGACTTTCACCAGTGGAAGTACTTTGTTGCGGAGCTACTTCTCCCGATGGTCCAAAATTTCGATCGGTTGCTCCTCATAAGTTAATTCTTCTCTAAGCTGTAGGAGTTCTGGCTCGATCACGTGGGTTGGCTCAAGAATGTACTTACGCATGAAACACATTGTGAACTTTGGAAAGTTCATCTGGCAATTGTAGCCGACATACTACTTCCCCAACATGCTCCATGATTGTGTAATGGCCCTTGAGGTGGGCTTGCTGGATTGCCCGAACCGCATAACACCCTTTGTGGGTAAGACTTATAAAAATACCTGGTCTCCTACCTCGAACTCCAAGGGCCTTCACTGCTTGTCCACATAGCTCTTCTAGCGACTTTGGGCAGCCTTCATCTTTTCTGGGATTACTCGTATCTTTTGTGTGGTGGCTTGATTGAGTTCAGGTCCAATAGTGAGTGCCTCATCGATCTCTTGCTAGCATAAGGTCGTTCTGCACCTTCTACCATACAAAGCATCAAATGAGAACATGCTTATGCTGGAGAGGTAGCTGTTGTTGTGCGAGAACTCAATCAATGTCAATTCCTCATCCTATGTCTTCTTTAATCCAAAGCACTAACTCAAGATATGCTCTCCAACATCTGGGTTGTTCATCTCATTTACCTTTTATTCATTGGGTTGAATGTAGCAATGAAATTCGACCTACTTCGAATGCCTTTTAGAGTATTCGTAAAAATAATGCCCAATATCTCGCTCTAGGAGTTTATATGATTGAACTAGGTGGTCCACACCACATAATAAGTTAATGTTCACTAGGTGGACATGAGCTAATACAAACAAGGCTCAGGTGTAGCAAGCAATGCTTGGTTTTAGCTTATGGATAAATCTACAATTTGTAACTCTCTTGGTTGGTGGTACCTTCAGAGGTACATGACTTTATACTCTGGTTCCACTTTACTAATTGCATGAGTGCCTACCCTTAACTCACTATATAATCCCTACTAATAGGTGGATTACATTGTCCTACACCCTTAGTTCACCAAAATGTACTCATTAAGATTTATGGCTCATCAAGTAACTTATCTCAAGCACCTTAGTTCATTGTGATATCCTTAACTCAATCAACTCTTATATATAATCCTAGAATCACATGCAATATAGTAGTTTCCTCTCTTATCCAAAATGTATATTTTTTTTCCTTCCCCCAAACATTCTTTAAGCATTCACAATGTCGTCTCCCGAGAGCCAAGCTAGCCAACCAAAGCTCAGTTAAGATGATGATACCCAAAAATATAATTCTCTTTTATAAAAGAACTCTAAAATTGCAGCCAAAATGGATATCTCACTAGATCACTGAAATTGTCATTTCCCACACCAAAGTTTATCTTCATAATTTCTTGTTGCTTTTCATAATTAGTTCTCCGATAATTTCAGCCACAAGCTTCATGAACATGTTAAACGCAATGAGAACACCTAATGGTGTAACACATATGTATAACCTCATAATATGGAACAATCCAAAAGAACTCTATTACATCATTAATGATGAAAATTCTCGATAAGCTCACTGCATGATATGTTAGAACATTATAACCAAACTTCCAAAGTCCATTCTAATCTAAAGTTTTTCACAAAAAGGACAGCAGTATGAATCATGTAAGCTATAAAGGCTAGTTTTGAGTTACAAAGTGATAACAAAATGGAAGCATATAAGCTCAAGTAGTTGCAAGAAAAAGGACCAAATGGTATTTGCAACTAGAAAGAAAGATCATTAGTGTCTAATAGCAATAACTCAAGGGTCACCAAAGTAAGCGTAATGCCAAAAAGGAGATATGAATGTCAATCTCAATCATTTAGAAATTCCAGAAGAATACTTGTTCAAAGAAACAAAAAATGAATGGAAGTAACAAGACGAGACTAAGGATTCCAGAGAGCAAAAGAAGCCGTCTTGAGTAATGATGGAGGCGTATTGCAAGTGTATACATGTATTAAGTACAAGAATCGATCAAAAATACGAGAATGCAAGGTTAAATATGGCCAGCAAACAAGCAAAACTTGAATATGTGAGATCACAAAGCTGAGACTAGTACAAGGCAATGTTTATGTTCATAAATGAAATCAAAATTTTCTATCAAATGATGAAGATATCAACAAAACAGGGTGACAGTTATCCTTATCAAGAAGCGCTTGGTTATAACTTAGGAGTCACTAAGTGAACTCCAAAGAAAACATAAGAAATGCCAAACAAATTCAAAGCTCAATATAGGATCAGTAAATTCAATAAGCATACTCATCCTAAAATTATAGAAAGCAATTAATGAGATGATATCATCATCGAGAAAAAAAAATTGGAAAGAATTCTCAGAGATAGCAGAAAAATAAAGGCAAGAGTCAAGTGGACGTATACGGTCACAAAGTGAAAGTAACAAGTAGATGAATAAAAACAAGGGATCACAAGGTTCTCAAGAGGTAGAAGGTACAATTTACTAGAAAGAGAAAGATTCCAATGACAAGGCAATAAATGTTATTCCCAATAGGCGATTAATATGGTTAGAAGGAAGTTATCAAGTAAGGTGGGAAACAATAGGTAAAAATGTTGAAGATTTTACAAGGTTAGCAAGGTAAAGCAGTAGGTCAAAGAAAGTATAAAGATGGTTATGGGCTCTCCTGTAACATGCCACATTAGTCACCTGTTCTCCTAAACACCTTAGGTTCACTTCTTACCTAGGATATTATTTTAACTCAACACTACAATAGTTATGTTCAACGCCTAAAATCACCTTGAATACAAGCCCACAAAGGTCAACTGGGTACCCCCCCAATTATCACTCATAATAGGGAAATCACTAGGTAGTCCTTGCATTTATATGAGTTATATATATCCTCATCTTTGGATTTCTAACCATATATCTACATTTCATACTACATGTAGCTGTAGTCATGTGCCTACCATTTTCATCACACACATAGAGCATAATATTTAACCATTTTGATCACACATCAACACATCAAGTCACCATACAACATATTGAAGAGGTATGTTAGATGTATAATGACACTTATGGATATATACAATCCCTCTACCCATAGTCCACTCACACTCCGCTTTGGTACCTCTGTCTATAAGGTTTTAGGCTCTCATTTGGTTTGCATAGCCTAAGAGTGAGTTGTTAGATCGAACCTAAAGCTCTGATAAAACTCTGTGATGCCCCAAAGATTCTAATTCATTTTTAGCGTTGATAGTTAGCGTATTTAATGTAGCGGAAATATCCTAGTGGGCATCATTGTCGTATTTCATAATGAAATACAAGGCAAAAGGTAATTACTTAGAATAAACAAAAGTATAAACCAAAGTCAAGGTCAAGATCCAGTGTCAACTGTAACTTCAACATTATTCAATGTAATAAAAATTTAATCTAAACATCCACGTGGCCTCGCTGATATCCCATTCCCATGCAGCACTCAGTACGTGAAGACAAAACATTTCAAACTGTGAGATGGGGCTCAAAAATGTCTACCCTCAACCATAAAACACTTACTAAAATTTATTTCAAACATTTAGGGATGAGAGAGAACTTTCAAATAGTACAAAACTATTCCCAATGGGTTCAAGATCTTTAAACTTCCACACGAGCGACCCCATTAGAGGGTCTCATAGCCTTCCACCGAACAACCTTATGGGTTGCTAGAACCCATCTTGGTAAAAGGCTATTTACAATGGCACACACTTGAAAACTATACACTATAACCCGGGGAGACTAGCTTGTCTCAGTATTAAGGTAAACCTACCTGATCTCAAGAGGCACCCTCCCGCAAACTCGCTTTAGTTCTTCACTTTAGGATTAGTATATTATGAATAATATGTTTGGCTTCTTAGAAGCCCAACCCGTGTCAAGAAATATTCTACTAAACAAAACCACTGAAAACATGAACTGCACAAATAAAGCATTTAGTTGCAACATGATATTCCACATTCATAAAATCACATGATCGCTAGTTGCAGTTCACAGTTTACATATAAAGTCTCCTTGGCATGCAATGTCTCATAATAGTTTGTAAACATCTAAAATGATTTCAAAAGAGCAACGAAGGGGAGTTAGGGCATAGATATTACCTCGAAGAAGCATAGAAAACTAGCTTGAGCTCGAACTAAAGTATTAGGTCTAAACGATAAAATAAAACATCATAANNNGAACTAACTTAAGGGAGTTTTTACACACCAAAAATCAACAGTTTCAACCTAAAAGTCAAGTAAGATCCTTAGTCCCACTACACTAACATTACTACCCCGAAGATTGATTCCCCAGCACCTAAGCAAATTTTAAAAGCATATTTATTCATTAAAAACTACTACTTAATTTTAATTCCATCAAATATGGTAAGCAAATTTCGGGTCAGTTTCTGATCTAATTTGTAGGAGCCATAACTTCACATACCGTTATCGCATTGGGGTGTATAAGCCCAATATAGAAATCTATTTCAGTCCCTTGCAACTTTTCTTTTATAAGCAATTGTAAATAATCATAAGAATTATCTCAAGAACCCATGTTTTTCAGTCTAGTTAGTTTCCTGTTAGAATTGTGCAATCTCGAAAGAAAATTCATTTCTCCCTCATTTTAGATCAAAAATTGATAATTCAAAATTCCTGGTAAACTTGACTTATAAATCTACCTTCCCAAATGTGTTTATGATTTTTGGTTTAGTAGATAAGTATAGTTAATGACTGAATTTTGGTCAATTTATGTCTACTTTGTGGTGTCTCCAAAACCAAAATTTTCATGCATGAAATCATATAACCACTCAAGAAAACTACCAAAAATAAATCTTCAATCATTTTAGTAGATGGAAGTGAGAGTAAGGTGGCTACGTATAGGGTTTTAAGCGATTCCATAGTTTGAAACTTTGAGTATAAATGTGTAGAAGATGAATTGAAATTACTGTGAAAATCATATACTTTTTTTTTTACAATTTTAAATATGATATGAACAACCCTCAAATCACTTTTCGAAAATAGAGATGAGGGGTGGCTCGTGGCCAGCGCTGACGGCTGGGGGCCAAAGGGCGGCACCGCTGTGGTAGCCGACTGGTTACTGGCTAGGAAAAGATGGAGGGCGGCATGTGTGAGCTGGGGAGAGAGAGAGAGTGAGCGTGTGTGAGAGGGAGAGGAGAACAGAGAGAGAGAGAGAGAGAGAGAGAGAGAGTAAGCATAGGGCTAGGGTTTCTTAAAACATACATTCCTTCTCTTTTTTATCTTTTTTTTTTTAAAGGGGGGTTAGCTGCTAGGAGAAAGGGGGGAAGGGTTTTGGGAGATTATGGTAAAAAAAAAAAAAAAACCCTTTGATTTTATTTCCAATGCTTCAAAGGAAAACACTTAGGAGGAAGATAGAATCTGAATTTTTTTTCGGTCAAATTAAAATTCATACTTTCTTCATTAGCACCTTGGGTTGGGTCAACCATCAAAAAAATTGAATTGGGTTAGAAGTAAAGAGTTTCAGGCTTGATCCAAAATTCTAACCTAGCAAGGCCCAAACTAAATTACTACCTACAAGCTCAAGTGACCTACCATAAGTTTTCGAAATTAATAAAATCAACTCACCTGATCATCGTTCAAGAATCATAAATATCAATTTTCGGGGGTTTACAGTTCTTCTTTTCAAACCTTTTTTTTTCATCCTTCTCTTTTCTTTTTTTTTTTGTTCTTTTCTATTTTTTCTCTCTCTTTTTTCTTTTCTCAATAGAAAGGACCGTTCACCTAAATGCACTTTTCTTATTGCTGAGTCCAATGTCACTTATTGATACATCCCAACTCCCAGCTCAGGTCAAATGTGGTTACCAAAGAAATAGACTTATAAATGTTTAAATGGGCTCCGGGTGGTAATATATCAAGTTCAACAAGGGTATCAATCTAGGTTGCCAAAGGATGCATCCTTTACTGGGTATGTCCTTTAAAACTGCATGGCCTATTGCAAAGAAATTTCTAATCTTTGCCTTTTTTAGTTGATAGATCGAAATCCTTCCTCTCTTTTTTATTTATTTCTTTCCCTCTCTTTTCCCTGGAGTTGTCATTGGACA
Organism: Lophocereus schottii; assembly: GCA_002740545.1. Taxonomy (NCBI): domain Eukaryota; kingdom Viridiplantae; phylum Streptophyta; class Magnoliopsida; order Caryophyllales; family Cactaceae; genus Lophocereus; species Lophocereus schottii. Next base: position 17,268 of record NCQV01081480.1, read on the forward strand.
AGAGCATTCTAGTGAAGGAGAAAGATGGAATACACTTAATGATTATGAAAAGTGTAAAAGTCTGGAGACTTGGATTCAAAAAATGGAAGGATTAGTGGATAAAAAAAGGACTCCTTGACTGAAGTCATGAATGCAAGTTCAAGGTATTGGTGCCTTTAGTGTGGAGGTAAATCATACGCTTAGTAGTGAAAGCCTAAAATTAAGGAATTACTAATATGTTTAGTCCCCTGTCACAGTATCTTAGATGAATGAGAGAACCTTTTCTAAATGATTATACAAGCTTAATTATATGATCTTGGGTCTAGTGTTAAAGGTAAGCCTAGGGTCGGCCCATTTAACTTGATTTAAAGGGATCCTTTTTTCTCTTTTTCTTTATTTTGGAATTTGGCCTTAATCCCTGAATGGTAAGCTTAAACTTGTTAACTCTTTGTTTAAGATCCATAGCTAGAGTTTTGTGCTAATCAAACTTTGCAATCACTTCCCTAAGATGTCCCATTTTTTGTTTGCTTTTGGATTGCCATTTAAAGTAATCTTCATAAGCATGCATCTAAGCATCATCTTGCTCATCTTTTTTATACCGAGTAGCAAAGTGATAGTTTGAAATGTGGAATTTGATGAAGGTGGGTAATGGAGGGGACACGTTAATGGCCTTAGCTATTGGTTACGTTACATGACTAATGAGTTGCGATTATATAAGAAGGAGGCGGTGTCATAGTGGGCTTGAAGGTTTAGGCTAGGATGGGAATGAATGGGGTAAAGATGTTGGTTTATGGTGAAATTGGACCTTACCTTAGATTGGGCCTTAAGTTAGGCTTGGGAATCTAACCTATAAGCCTAAGTTGCATATAAGTCTATGACAAGCCTAAGCATGACTTTGGCTTGGTTTACCTAGAATAACTAGTTTAGACATGTAGATGGATTTAAGTAGAGTCATACATGGATCTAGACCTAGGGATAGATGTATGATGCAAGGACCATGGAGTCATGCGTGGATAGAGTATCTTGATACTAACCAAACTTATTATGAATGAAGTAAATGATTGAATGCAACCTATAATGGACTATGGCTCTAAAGGTCTAATGGGCCACATCATTGACTATGGGCATAGATAGACTCGGAATAAACCATTATAACCCATGAATTAACTCCGATCGAGAGCCTTGCATCAATTTTATGCCATGAATGTGGACTTAAGGAAAATAGACTAGACTAGACCTCCTACTAGGGTCCCGGATGGGTTCCCAATAGGCTATAAAACTAGCATCCTGACTATTCCCACTTTCTCTTAACTTCATATGCCTGCATGCAAACTTTAAGAATCCTGGCGGGGTTCTTATGAACATAGGTTAGGCCTAATTTCTACTTGTTCTTCTAGACGTATATTGGCCCTAAAACTAAGACCACTGCTACAACTTCCATGACTGAAATTGAGGCTAGACCCTATTTGGGGCTTGGGTCAATAGCCCTTAAGGCTCAATTGGCCCAAAAGCAACTTTGGTTGCTAACCTAGTTACTAAACTTGACTGTTCTTACCCTGGGCTCTCCTAGACACAATGATGAATTTCTGGATCCTAAAGCATTTATGCAATGGCCTTTAGGCATGTATTAGATGTAGACAGTTAATTAGAGTTATAAACAATCACATAATCATGCATTGCAGATGAGTTCCAAACTAATCTAAAGTTCTAACTGATAAAGAGTTTAGGTAAGGTTTTAGAACAGTCCTCTTATGACCCAAATACTTCATACATAGTCCATAGGGTGCATGGCAAGATTAGAACACTTTGGTTGCTTTCCATACCATATAGACCAAGAAAGTGTGTTAATAGTGGGGGTAAAATTACAGAGGTACCATCTGTTTATCGTAAAATATTTTAAGGGCCCTCTAATTTGATAACTAATTATAAGGTGTCTTGTATTTTGTGGTAACTAGCAAAAAAAAAGGGCTCTATTCATTGTTTACCTATTTTGCACAAACGCCTTAAAACTTTTCATATTTGCGAATCTATCATTCTTAAAAACTCACTTTTGAAAAATCCAAATTTGTATTTGTGATATTTTGCCCACTAGTACAATTTAAAGCGCTCTTTCAATTGGAATCAGAGTCACGTGGCCAAAAATAATTGAGATAATTAAGCGAATTAATGATTAATGAAGCTAATTACCAGTGCTTAACCGTGATTACTACTTAAATCATCACCGTCCTGCCCTGGACCGAGTTATTCTCACATTGTTCACTCATTATAAGGACTTTCTCCCATAGCATCTTAATTAAACTATATAACTGATATAATTTTAGAATTGAAAGCAGAATTAGCTAAAATTAAGACCAAAGTGAAGGAGCTTAAAAGGCAAACATCGGTAATTCACCTTTCTCTAGTTAATGAAGTAAGGCATAACAGAAAAGTTAATTCCAGTATTAGTACTCCATTTCAGCATAATTATTTTTTTCAAAACCCAAAAAACAAGATTCTATTTCCCTTGCACGAGATAAAAATTCAAAAAAAAAGTAGGAGAAAAATACATTGAGAATGATGGAAATACCAGCTGCTACGTTCAGAAATTAGTACAAAGAAATTGAAACCGAATTTATCGGAGCTAAAGTAGATTCTGAAGAAAAAACTAGAGAGTGGCAGAGAAAAATTAATAACATAGAGCTATGGAATATGAGATACTTGAAAAATTATATTGCTGAATTTAGTAAATATTATTACAAAATAGGGCATAATGAAACCAATCTTGGTATGTTCTATGACAAGTTTCCATATCTTATAAACTCTATAATTAATGAAAAATACATGGCATATCTGGAGCGAGTAGATGTCATTGATACTATTGGTTCAAGAATTTCTTATTTAAGAAAATGGTTCATTGATCAATACCTTGATCTCAAAAAACGAAAGAAAATTAAGAAGCAATTTCTAACTTGTTGGGATTCACCTCACCAATGGGGAAAAGAACTTGAAAAAACAAGTAAAATAAAATTCTATAAGAAAAAGAGCTTTAACAAGTCAAGAGGTGAGAAATATAAAAGAAAATATTATAACAAACCAAATCCAAAAAAATGTAGATTTTTTAGGAAAGCAGCTTATTGTCCTACAGGGAAAAACAATTGCAAATGCTGGACATACGGAGAAGTAGGACATTCTGCAAATGAATGTAAAAATAGGAAGAATAACAAGCTTATTGAAACCTTGGGAAGCTTAGTTTAAGTAGATCTTAGTGAAGATAAGGCTTTAGAACTAGCCTTAAGCAACAACAAAGGAATTATTAAAATAATATTGGACAATAAACATGAAGAAATTGATTATGAAGAAACAAGTCATATGATGAAGAGTAACTCTATCAGTCTTGGTGATCTTCAAGGAGAAGAATTTGTTGTAGACAATGATCATGGGGAAGCCAAAGGAGATTGTGTTCTTCTTATAATCCAAAAAGACATGACCTATAAAAAATACATTTTTCAATTAAAAATCAAATACGTATGTGAAATGATGGAAGGAGATATGGAGATAAAGCATTGTGAGTATGACATTGGGGAAGTTAATCTCATTAATTAAAAAAATATCCTTCAGTATAATAAAGATAAAAAGTATAGCTATATCCATGTCGGAAATGTCTAAGTTCAAATCACTCCATTAGAAGACTATGGCAAAGATATTGATCTTTACACTTTACTCTATGATATTAGGCATACCAAATTTAATAATCAAATTATCATAGGAATAAAGACCAATTTATGTAACAGGTCAGTAGGATTCAATTGCCGACCAGAATATTATGTGAGTTTAAAAGATAAATTTGCTAAAAACTTTCTATCCCTTAAGATAAAAACAATTGGGACGGACATGAAAAGAGGTGGATATCCTTTAAGGATATTTTTGAAAATTATCTACAAGTTAGATAATACAATAGATCCAAAGACTAAGGTAACAATGATGGAAGCAGAAAAATTTGAAAGTCCTACCGCTATGCAGAAGATCCAGAAGATTAAGTCTGATCCTCAGGAGATAAAAATCGATTGTTCATGGATATCTAGCTTTTCCAACCCTACAAAGATAAATAAGAAAAATATAATAAAAATTGATGAGGAGGGTAAAATCACCATTAAACCCCAATTATTAAGGAGTATGAGTACAAGATCAGATTAAGGAGAAGGTTCTTCATCAGCCAAAGAAGAACATAAAGAAGATGACACAATTAGCATGACCAACGAAATGAGTAGAACGAGTTTTGAAGCTTAAAACCCCGTATAGATCGAATTATGAGTCTAGATAGAAAGGTCATTGGGTACAAAACAAGAATTGTTAGTGAACCGATTTATGAGGATAAATTAGTAAAAAATATGACTATGAAAATATGCTATGAAGTCACCAACACAAATCCTAATAGTATTATATGCCAATAAATGTATGCTTAGAGGGATACAATAAGTATGAGTTGTGTGCCTACATAGATAATGGTTGTTCTGTATGTTTTGGGAAAAGATCATTGTTTTCAGAGTTTATGTGGAAAAGAGCTAAAAATCCTTTACAGGTAAGAATGGCTGATAATAGCATTATGAGCTATAATGAGGCAACAGAAGGGTTACTCATAGAATTAGGAGGAGTCCAATATATTATACCAATCCTATGGGCTACTAATCAACCCTCTCATGATGTGATTATTGGAAATAATTTTCAGATATTATATTCTCCATGCACACAGACCATAAACAAGATAATATTCATAATTAATGGTCACTCAGTTCCTATTGAAAAATTAAGTAAAGCCTATACTTATTAGAAAATTGAGTTTATACGCAGCTAGCATTGTGAGAAAGTAATGACTGCACAAATAGAGGTGGCATTAACAATCTCATTACTCGAGTTATCTATTAAAGAGCAAATTGCGGAACAACAAGAAAAATTATCTAAGTACTCTAATATGATAATCCACTAAAGTTTTGGGATAACAATAAGACCTTTGCAAAAATTACTTTGTTAAATCCCAACACCATTATTCGAGTCCACAACAGGACATCCAAGAATTTGATAAACAAATCAAAGAACTCCTAGATAAAGGATTAACCAGAAATAGCAAGAGTCTTTACACTAGTCAGCTTTTATGGTAAGAAATCATGCTGAATAAAAAAGAGGAAAAGCGAGAATAGTAATAAATTACAAAAAGCTTAATAATAATACTGTCTTTAATGGTTACTATATTCCTAACAAAACAGTCCTCAACACTACAAAGACGTTGGCCATCTCCGACGGGAAAAGCGACGGGGTTTTGAAGCGTCGGAAAATGTCAGACTATCCGACGGAAAAGGCGACGGGGAATGACGGAACTTCGAAATGGCGACGGATTTTCCGACGGAGGCGTATCCCGTCGGAAAATTCGACGGTCATTCTGACGGTGTCCGTCGGGTCCTGACGGAAATTTCGACGGATTCTGTCAGAATCCGACGGGATTTCCGACGGGATATAATATCCCGTCGGAAATTCCGACGGAAATTCCGACGGTATTCCGTCGGAATCCGGCGCCGAAAATTCCCCCCTCGGCCGT
>NCQV01081534.1:5634-19245 GCA_002740545.1 Lophocereus schottii
TCTTTTTTTCTTTTTTTGGGTTAATATATAATTTTTATATGGTTAAAATAGGGGATAATGTGTTATGAGGTGAATACATAGTAATTTTTTTTATTGGGTTATTCAAATTGGAATTTTGGGGGTTGGAGAAATAATGAAATACAAGTCCTAAAAAATTAAAATTTTTACTGATGTGTCAGATTTGAGTTTCAACAAAATAAAACTAAAACTGTGATTGAGAATGCCGGAAGGGGACGATCAAGGACAATGCCATAAGTACTTGGTCTAGTATTTTCTATACACAGCCTACTGTTGTCGTTTTCTAGATCCTCAAATTATACACCCTAAAAAATAAGTGATATTAATTATTTATTTAATTTAGGTTGGGTGCACTTAATTAACTGTGATCCCCAGAAATAAATGCAGGCATGAGGCATCAAGCACGGCTTTTCCACGGTCATCTGTTTGCATAATTCCAACTTTGACCATTTGCTCTTCTCTTGTATTTCTTCTTCCTCTAGATCACTTCCTTGAACGGAAAGCTATCTAGCTAGCTAGCCACCCTTCACAAATCCCACTTCCTGATTCACATTATTAGCTGTACTCATCCACCTTAATCACATTAATTAGCTCCTCTCTCCTCTCCCGGCTCAGCTAAAATCACCCACCATCACCCCAAATGCATGCTTTCTATTACTCTTACTTTCTCTCCCGCCTTGATTTTCTCTCTCCTCGTTCCCACCCATATTCTCTGTTATGGCCTCGAAGAAGTCTCTACAATGGTTGTCAGTCCTATTCTTCCTACTCCTCTGTCTCTCCTTCTCCTTCTTCTTCTCTCAAATCATCATGCATCAGCACCTTCCCTTCTCTTCTTCGTCCGACCAGTATAACAACGCCCAGTATGGATCGCACATAAGGCACAATCCGCACAGATTCAGATACATGCAGTCTTATGATCAAGGAAAGCGCAGGAAGCTGCTGTTGGAAAGCACCCAGTTGTTTGACTTTGCGCCCTTCCAGCAGCACCAACGGAAGCACGCGCCCGTCTGGCCCGGGCCCGGGCCCGGACCCGGACGGTCGGAGATCGACCCGGTTTACGGTGTTGAAAAACGGCGCGTACCCACTGGTCCAAACCCCTTGCACCATTGAGTTTAGAGGTTCAATTTTTCTGCTGTATGTAGAGTTTTCCTCCTCTCTTTTTATTTTTATTTTTTTTTATTTTTGGGTATTCATAATATACATATATATAGCATACATATTAAATTTTGTTGTTCATTAGAAGACAAGAGGTGTAGGCGCGCTTCATCCTTTTTTAGTGAGTTCTGCTCTCTTCTGTTATTTTTTCAGTTGATATTCCAAGTTTGGGTATAAATTCAATCCATGATCGTACATATACTTATTCCGAAATTAATTCAATTTATCTTTTATATTACTCATTAATCAGACGTATTTTTATGCGTCTGCAATCAAAAACGCGTATAGAGGTTAGAATTTCAATGTGCACCAAAGGGACCAAAACAAGGGAAAAAAACAAAAAGAAGGCGCTACTTATCTAATAGGGCTGATTTTATTTTTTTTTTGGTGACATTATCTTAACATTTAACTCCACCGCGCTTCATTTACTTTGATTTATTTAATTTTAATAACATTAAAATAACTGAGTTTAGGCATTTTGTGTATTTCTACTCAAGAACATCAATTTTCAAAATAATGAATCAAGGTACATATATTTACGTTGTTTTTAATCTCAATTTTAAAAATATGAGAGATGCGTCAATTCATCGATGCTAATTTTCGGAACCTACCTATGTATAAATTGTAAAGAATGCATATTCGAGTGCATTTTTCGACTCTCTAGAATTTCACTTATCTTCGCTTATTTAATTTTCCAATTGTTAAATTTTTAGGATGATCAACTTGTATGCTCACTAATGTTTATAGTGTTTATTTATTGGAGATTAATTACAAATTTTATGCATTTAGTGCAGCAGAATTGAAGCATATATTTCTGCAAAATAATAGTACTATCTAGTCTAATATTATTAATTAGTTCTTGATAAACGTACATTTTCTATTTTTTTACATATAAATTAATGAAATTAACATAGTAGCGTTTGGAAGAAGCCACAGAGTAGTTGTGACGGCACGTCAAATGAAGAACAGGAAGAGAGATTGTAGCTCAAACCTGTTTTTTCTAACATTAAAAAAAAAATTTTCTAAATTATTAAATTATTAGAATTTGTTGTCCATTAGGTAAGTGAAAAGGGTTGACTTTTAAGATTAAGGAAAGAGAAAATTTGAGATCAGGATATTTGCACGTATTTCAATTCAGCATCTCAGATTGTGAATAACTTTTCTTTAGTCTCAACACTTGTTTGCATTGATTGAATTACGCTGTAAAATGGAGGTTTTCGATCTAAAAGGTTATCTGCATTAGTAATCTACATAGTAAGTCGGGCTCGACTCCTTACAATGATCCGTTCACAACTTTCTTTCTTTTTTTTTTTATTAGCCAGCAAATTAGTGAATGGTATATACTAAAAGGTTAAAATTAATTAAATATGTTTAAATATGGGTTCATGAGAAATGTTTTATTTGCTGATCCATATGATGTAAAAGGGAGAGAAAAAATTAAATTGTAAGATGATGTGTAAGGTGCATGCCTCTACTTATGATCCAAAAGTATGAATCTCCAATACAAATAGTCTTATACCATGATCTTACTGCTAGTAAGAAAAGTCAGAGGCCGTGTTTGGCAACAACTCTTTGAATAGCATTTAATGTTTTAATCGAGTCAATGCACTAATCAGTCAATTTTTAGTGTTCGGTAACTCAGTATTTTGATTAGCATTTCAAATAGCGTTTAGCATTTTAAGCAATGTTTTTAAAAAGTTAACAGTTATTAGCTTTCGGTATTCAGAATTAGTGTTTCATATTTTTTGCCCAAAAAATATGAAATGAAAATTTTATATTTATAAATTGTTTACATTCTTTTATGTCAATTTAAATTAATCAGTTAACACAAACACATTTGTTTAAATCGCTCATCTAAATAACTACTTGTTAACAACTAAATTAGAAATGTCATCAACTGCCTAAACAGTATCTGCTATCCGCTACATAAACAACTCATTTTGTCGAAGAGGCGAACATGGTCTAAATGAAGTCCATGACTATTCTTCTTTTTTTTTTAAGTATTAATTCGCTATAAAGTAAAATATGATAATTCTCATCTGTACAATATATTGATCTATCGAATTTTTGGGAACGCGACCATAAAGTAATTTACTAACCTATAATGCGATGTACATGCACATCATGTTTAGCTGCAGTTCTGCCTGAAAGTCTTCTTGTACAATTGCTTTCACCCATGTTGGGAAATGTGGATTATTTTGCTTGCCTTGTCCATAACTGACCTTATTGTTATTATTGCATACATTCCCTTACATAGCGAACTTTGTAAAAGTCAACAGAATAAGAGACTTAAAATCTATTTTTACACTTTTAAATTTGTGTTGTCCCTCATATATCTATAAAAAGAATTTTGCAAATTACAATGCGATCTTGATTGGTGGGTAAGTAATTGATGAGTTCTTCGCCCTTATGGCACTAAGTTGTCACCCCTTTTTTTTTTTTTTCCCCCATAGTGGCATTAGGCTATTTATGTTTTTTCATAGTAGCATTATATTTTTCAATTTAGATTTAAAGTGACACAAAAGAAACTAATGATCTGATGTAGTCAGTCACATTCGATTTTTTGATTTTTTTTTGAGTTGCGCAAGACTTCTTTTATTGGATACGACTTTCTTTACTTGCCATATAAATAACACGAAGAAAATATTTCGTTTTCATTTCGTCATTTGAAACCTGAGGTTCTTCGACGGGAAATCCAAAAGTGAGAAGTGCAAAGGGAATGGATAAATGTGGGGTTTGATTAACTTTTTTTCTTGCATTTTTTCTTCTATATTTAGCTACGTAGCTTTTATAGCCCCCTCAAAAACAAATCAAAAGATTGAGTGTGCGTAACTAACTAAACAAATAATTAGGTCTTTTAGTACTACTTATGAATCCAAATTGAAAAATATAGTACTATTATAAAAAAGAAAAATAACTTAGTGTCATTTGGCAAAAAAACTCAATAATTGAGAGGAATTCGTCAAACAAAGGAGGCAGTAAATAATCTGCAAATAATTTGGTATGCCCATATAGCTGGTCGATTCTCCTGTACAATAACGTGCATGAAGCACCCAAGGGATCAGCAAGCTCCAGTTATCCAGCCAAGAGCCGTATTTTCCTGACAATTAATCACTGGAAAACAATTAATTAATTAATTAATTAATTAATTAATGTTGGGAATTAATTAACTAATGTTAGGGCATGGAACGTAACATGCAATGTGTAAATGGGGAAGACTAATAATTCTGTCTTTCACATGATTTTCCGCGGTTTTTCTGACAAGTCTTTCCATCCCCCCTTTTTCACTTCATTATTTGTAAAGAAATAAAGTTAAAAAAAAAACACGAATGTCCATTAAATAAAGCATGAAAGTAATTCATAAGCATTTTTTTTTTAATTATCAAATGAAGATCTAATTGACACTAATTCACATTGTTCAGAATAACTTGTGCTGCATTATTTTTATCCCATATTGAATCATGCCGCATACTGTTCAAACTTGGTGAGTTGTAGTCTTTAATGAGTTTTAATTAGTTTTCAAAACGTGTTGAACCAACGTTGGATGTAGGTTTGAGAGTTTCACATGCTAAGCTTCTTCAGAAAATTGATGTTTGGCCAATATATCATTTAAAATGTGTAGATGTTATTTAATTTAATTGGCAAAATTTTTGACAGTTGTTATTAAGAATTCGAGTTTAAATCCCACTTACATCGACCTTTGTGTCTCATTTGTAGAGGACAAAAAAGTACAATATTATGACTATGTCATCAGGTTAAATAATATGGTATTTTAAAATTACTAGTAGATATTGTTGATAGAACTTATGTAGACTGTTTTGGCAATTAGATTGTTAAGATTCTCTACAGAAAAAAGTACCCAAAGAAGATTTGCTAAACTTAAACAATAATAATTCGACATGAATCCCGTAGTTTTTTGGGGGGGGGTAAGACATGAGTCCCGTCATTGAAAAATCTTGATGATCAATGTCGTTAAAATGTCTTTACAAACATTTAGTTCAACTTTCAATTGTAGATTTTGATGACAAAAGTTCACCGACGGTCGCTTCACTATAAGGCCATCTTATGAAAGGTTCCACAAGCATGAAGACCTTAGCCCCGTGGTAAACTCATTCTACATGTAGGGGTGAGTAACGGGTCAAATATTCATTGTGTCAAACATGTCGATCCATTTAAAATAGGGCTAATAAAGGGTCGGGTTAATAATCGATTAGATCAATAGTGGGCAGACCATTAAGACATATCAATAGGCCAGACTAGGTCGGCCTATGAACAACTCGTTTAGTGACTTATTATTTTTTCAATCTACTTGACGTACTAGGTTGCATATTTCAATTAGTTAAGTTTTTTACCAATGCTTTGTACATAATAAGAACTATTATGCATAGTTTTTGAAGTTTGTTATATTTTAAAGCGACCAAAAGCGGACTGTCCATGAACCTACCCAATTAATTTATTTATATAAAAGTCCCGATCCAACCCAAATGGTTAACGGGTCGACCATGACCTAACCCAGTCCACTTTATAAATAGATGGACCCTACTTCAATCCGACCAATTCCATTGTCCACCCCTACCTACCTGCAATGGGGGGAAGTCCCAAAAATGGATCGAATGTAAGGAAAAAAAAATCAATTGTCTTAAGGCCATTCGTTGTGAGCCCAATAGACTGCTGCGTACTGCTCAAGCCCAACCGGCTTTGTCACTTGTTTTTCATCCAACATAAATGAGCCCAACTGCTAGCTCCCCACGCAGAGCGCTGCACCTGTCTATTCAAGTTAAGGAAGTGGATCTTCACTTGAATAAGGCGAAAGTGCCCCCTCTTCTGCAAGAGAGTTCTCATGTTTCAGAACGGTCTTCAGTCTTCACTTTTATATGCAAGGTTTTAAAATTATGCTTTAAACTTTCGATTGATTCTATTATTGCATTTTTGGAGGCTTTTTAAAAACAAGATTATATTGAAAATTATTATTATTGTTGTACGTATTTTACTGCCAATATAACTAACCTTACAAAGAAAAAGAACTTAAGTTGCAAATTATTTTTTTAATGTAAATCATTAGTATTTTGTTGAAATTGCCCATAAGAGTTGGAGTATTACCTATGTGAAAGAAAGGTCCAAGAGACTGTTACCGTAAAAATTTCACGTACATGAACTTTTCAAAGGCTATTGGATTTTAAATTCGAAAAACTTTTCAAGTATCGTCTATATTTTAGTATAAAATTTCCATTTACATGTAAATTTTGAAGTTGCAAATTTTGAAGAATTGAGGAGGGGGAAAGGGGAGATAGGATCTCTCCTCTCTAAAACATACTATTAATTGACAATGTTACCAAATTAAGTAGTTGACAATCGATAAGGTATTTTGCATTGAATTAGGGGGTGGACTGCAATTAATTAGTGGAGGCTGTGACCCACGCCGCACTGGTAGCATGACAATTGACAAATATTGCAACTACAGCCGATAAAAAATTGTCCGATTCGAATATTCGAATTTGTCCTACCTGAAAAATCGAGTACAGTCATAAATTTTTTGTCCGAATTTTGAATCCGGATACAATATTTTTTATATTTCTATTGCCGAACTCGAATTTGATCCGAATTTACCTTCGTCCGAATTGTTCGACCCGAAAAATCTAGGTATTAAACATTAACTTCTTATCCGAATTTTGACATTGTCCGATTTATCCAATCCGAATTTGACGCGAACCCAAATTTTTGTCAGCGCTAATTGCAACATGCGAAACGTATCTTCACAAAGTTATCATTACAAATTATGTGCCTTAGTTTATGCTTTTAATGGGAATTAGCAAGGTCCATTGAATATATATACGCAATTGGCACCCTCCAAAGGGTAGTCAACCCACTCATATCAACATCAAACCTACGTTTCCCTACAAGAATAAACAATGGTTAATGGTCTGATCAGCTCCCGATCATCACACCGCCCAGCACTACCCATGGCTTGTAAGTTCTAATTATCTTATCATATGATTCCAAGTAGCTGTGGCCAAAATTTATATGACTTGAATATTTGAATTTATCTGATTTCAAAAAAAAAAAAACAAAATTGGTATAGTTATGATTTCTTCATCTGAATTTTAATTATGGATATAATATTTTTATATTTCTATTGTCGAACATACGATTTTGATCATAATTTAGCCTTACCCGAATTGTCTAACCTGAGAACAAATACGTATAGGTCATCAATTTTTTGTTTGAATTTTAATATTATCCAGTTTATCCAACCCTAATTGATCCAAACCTATTTTTACCTGCACTGATTCCAAGTGCCATCAATTCTCCACCAATAACACCCATAACAAAAGCTCATTTCCAGTTTAAAGAATGATAAGGGCTAATTTAATGCAATCACAACATGATGAAAATATGAATCGATCTTGAAATCTAGTGTATTAAAAATTTTAGTCTTAATTACACACCTAAGACCTTATTAATACTATAGTACTCCATTTTATGTAACATATTATCGACTTTTTTTTTGATTGAAAAGGGGAGTCACGCTACATTAGAATTGATGTAGTTGTACGTGTCAGTGGATGCCCTATCAAGAACTGAATCAAGGGACATCGCGATCCCAAATCCTTCTACTAAAGCTATAGGGTTGCAAATGAGTAAGATCATGCGCAACCCTATTACCCTGCTCTTAACAAACGACCAAGAACAAAAAATTGAAAGAAGCAACAAGAGTAATAATGTATTTAGCTAGAAAACCAACAAAAGTATCTTGAACTTTCAAGGACTTGAGCAAATTGATGATGTTTAAGCAATCGCCTTCCACAACGAGGTTGAGAAGTCTAGCTTCTTTAGCACATCGAAGGCCCAGCAAGCAAGCATTGGCTTCTTCAATAATGGGTCCTCCAAACCCCTGCCCTTGTTCAACGCCAGCTAAGACGACGTCACCCAGATGGTTGCGGATGACAAAGCCACGACCCCAGCACGAGTCACCGAGGTGCCCACCATCGAAGTTTAATTTGAAGAGCCCAGATCCAGGGGGTGACCATTACTACGGTGAAGAGGCTTAGGTAGCGTGTCCCGTTCTTGAGCTGCACGGAAGCTACGTACAAAGGAGACGGCTCGCTTGCTGAGTGTGCCTGGGGACCTGTCAAGACACCCAAAGAGAAAGCAATTTTGTGCATTTCAAACCTCCCAGAGGATAGCCATGAACAGACCCAATTTATCATCATCTAGAACCAATTTGGCATACATAATGTCAAAATTTGGGAAATTGTATTGATATTGTTTTTATAAATAATGACTTTTTATTGATTTTTTGTGCTCTGATGCTTCGGCCATAGGCCTTAAATACGTAAAGGCTCTTGCATGATTCTGTCCTAGCGTAGCCGTTATGGGCAAGCCTAAATCTACCTAAATTAGAATAAAACTATTTTACATTGAATAGAATACTACCCAAGTTTGGATTATAGTTCAATAAGGTTTCCTAATTCCTTAACACTCCCCCTCAAGTTGGAGCGTGTTGATTCAACATGCCCAATTTGCCGCGTAGATGGTCAAATTGCTTATTCTCGAGAGCCTTGGTGAAAATGTTGGTAGGTTGGTGTTGGGACCTGATGCAGGAAAACTGAAGGAGACCGGGCTTCAAGTTTCTCACATACAAAATGACAATCTAACTCAATATGTTTGATGTGCTCGTGGAACATTGGATTGCTTGCTATGTGAAGTGCAACTTGGTTATCACAAGATAGAAGCATGGGTCGTGTATGGAAGACGCCGAGTGAGGCCAGGAAGGATTGGACCCATAACAGCTAACTAGGCCATGGCTCTATACTCAGCCTTGGTAGATGATCTGGAAACGGTAGCCTATTTCTTGGTTTTTCAGGAAACGGGAGAGTTCCCAAGCATGATGAAGTAGCCAGTTAATGATCGCCGTGATCTGGGACATCCTCTCCAATCGGAGTCGTAGTAACTATATAATCGCAAATCATTCTTGGATGAAAGTAGAAGGCCACATCCTGCGGTTCCTTTCAAATAGTGCAACACACGTTTGGCGGCATTCATATGTTCCTCTCGGGGCTGTTGCATAAACTGAGACAAAATATGTACTGCATAGGTGAGATCTAGACAGGTAATGGTAAGGTAAATAAGCCTTCCAATCAGGCGTCGGTAGCTAGTAGGATCATTTAGTAAGCACCCAGAAGTTAAAGCAAGCTTGTGATTTTCTTCCATGGGAAACTCAATCGGTTTTGTCCCTAGTAAGACACATTCGTCTAATTTCCAGGGCATACTTGCGTTGGAAAGAATTAGACCCTGTGGTCCATACGCCACTTCAATCCCCAAAAAATATTTTAGGGGACCAAGGTCCTTGATGCTAAAGCAGTTATGCAAATAAGATTTAAACTTAGAACATGCCTCCTCATCATTTGCAGCAATGATAATATCATCGATGTAAACTAATAATGCCATGAATATCGTGCCTTGATGATAAGTAAATAGCGAGCAATCAGCATAGCAATGTATAAATCCATAGTCACATAGCTTAGAGGATAGTTTAACAAACCATTACCGTAGGGCTTGTCGCAGACCATAAAGAGATTTTTACAATTTGCAGACCGTGTTCTTGGCGCTGTAAGTGAACCTGGGAGGCAAAACACATGTAGACCTCCTCCTCCAAATCGTCATGTAAGAAAGCATTATTTACGTCCATCTAATGGAGAGCCCACCCTCTGGTAATAGCCACCGCCAAAAAACTTCTCACACTCATCATCTTGGCCACAAGAGCAAAGGTTTCACTAAAATTGTAGCCGTCGATCTGTTGATCGCTATGAATGACTAAATGGGATTTTTAGCGCTGGATAGAATCGTCTGAATTGTATTTGACACGATACACCCATTTGCAACAGATAGATTTCTTGTCAGGAGGCAAATCTGTGATAATCCAAGTCTCATTGACTTCTAATGCTCGTATTTCGAAGGCCATAGCCTCCCTCCATTCAGGAAGGCACATCACTTCATGATAATGAGTTGGTTCAACAACCTTAGTAAGAGCTGCTAGGAAGTTTTGGTGAGAGGATGAGAACTTAGTACACATAACAATATTTGCTAAAGGATACCACGTACCTGAGGATCTCGGTTGTAGTGGAGTAACAGCAGAGATGAGGTCGGTGGGTCAGGCACTATAGCAAATATAGCTATCCAAATGATTGAGCTTCTTCCTGGACCACTGCGTACATCGAAGGTCCGTAGCCACATTATAAGGATCTACTGGAAGTAATATGGTGGGAGATTGGGTCATGGCCCAAGTCCACTGAGCTAGGAGGGGGTATCCCATAGCCTGTCTCGTTGCCTTGCTTGGAGTCTTTCAGAGGGCTGCCCGGTGATAGGGAGTCCAGATGCATGCCTGGGCCATCTTCCACCACTTGTGAGTCCAGGCCTGTGGGATAACCCACGGCTGCTGAAGGGCTCCCCATGTCCACACTGTTTCCCAGATCGGTTGGGCTTGGAGTGTTGTTGGCCCATGGCTCCGTGGCATTTTCAACATTATTAAACCACTTTCTGCTCAGAAGTTGCTGCTGGGAAGGTGGAGAATCCAGCTGGGAATTACGAAAGGGAAAGATCGTCTTAAAGAAAATTACGTCCCGACTGACAAAACATCCTTGTGTTTCGATGTCATATAATTTTCATCCTTTTTGTCCAAAATGATAGCCAATAAATATATATCTTCTACTTCGAGACATAAACTTGTTCTTGGGCCGAACTTGAGCAAAGCAGAAACTCCCAAAGAACTTAACATGCTCATAGGTCGGTTGCTGCCCAAATAACGCCTCATGAGGTATTTTGCCATCCAAGATGCTATTAGGAGTCCTATTGATTAGGTGAGTGGCCGTGAGCACACATTCTCCACAAAAACTCATTGGTAAATTGGTTTGAAATCGTAGAGTTCATGCCACATTCAAGATGTGACGATGTTTGCGTTCCACCCTTCCGTTTTGCTGTGGCATGTCCACACAGTTTGTTTGATGGATGATCCCCTTATCGAAATAAAATTTCAGCATGGATCCGGATTTAAACTCAGTGCAATTGTCGGTCCACACTATCTTAACCTTTTTCTTAAATTGGTTTTCAACCATGAGGATAAATTGTCTAAGAAAATGACTAGACTCAACCTTAGCTTGCATTAAGTAGACCCACACTCCTCTCCTTGCATCATCTACTATAGTCAAAAAAATAGCGTAAACCACACAAGGAAGGAACCTGGTAGCGACCCAAGTATCACAATGCACAAGGCTAAGCAACTCAGTGGCTTCATTTTGGCTGGGGAAGAATACTACTCTAGTTTGTTTTGCATGTAAACAAGCATCACATACATTATTCTTACTACTGTTTATTGTATCAGTAGCTCCTAACGACTTAAGAAAAATAGTCAAGGCTTCACTCGAAGTGTACCCCATACGATTATGCCAGAGATCCACTAAAATCATGGCATTAATGTGAGTCTTGAGCTTTAGGGCCCCTTTATAATAATAAACCCATCTCTGTGTTCACCCACTTCAATCGAAATCCTCGAAGTACGATCTTGCAAGACACAAAAATAATCATAAAAGGTCACTGTACAATTCAAATCCTTAATCAGTTTAAGTTCGAAACATAAAGAACTTTTTGTAAAGATGATTTTTCCCAAGGCCACTGAGCCTTGCTTGGATTCCACGACTAGTGAGTCATTAGGTAAACCGATCGCGATGGATTGAATATCTTGGGGTTCGGTCATAATCCTCAAGTGACCGGTCATGTGACACGAAGCCCCACTATCGATCAAACGGGGTTATACCTCAGAGTTTCTCATATCCATCTTTAGGTGTATCAATGACAGTGAGTAATTTTTATATTTGTTCAGCCGTCACCTATTCGGTCTGAGCTACTGCCGAGTTCAGCAACTCGCGCCTAGCTCCACGGCCAGTTCTGTTGCCTCTGCCTCGTGCTCCTCGCTGTCCATGGCCTCCCCCCCAAGTACCCCAGCCAGCGGCGTGCCCGATTATTTCGTAACATCCAGCCTCAATGTCTCTGTACTTCCCACAGTGACGACAGGTTGGCTTCTCGCTTGCTGCGCTTCTTTCCCTAGCGGCAAACGCCATTACTTACTTGGTCCGTTGTTCTCTGCTCATCATCACCTTCCTATGGTACTCTTCTTGTTGAATTGTGTTGAAGATGACGTCAAGGGAGTTTAGAAGATCTCGGGCAAGAATTTGACTTCGGATTGTTGAGAATGATTCATCGTTCAGGCCTATTAAGAATTGATGGGCTCGTTCCTCCTCGAACATCAAGGAGAGTCTCTTATTAAGCTTGCATTGGCACTTGCCACAAGTACAGTACGACACTTTTACGTAATTATCCAACTTGCTCCACATTCCTGATAATTTAGAGTAAAAATCGACTATGTCAAGTTCACCTTGCTTACATACGGCAAGATCGGTTTTTAATTGATGTATTTTTGGTGTATTGGCCACAGCATACCTCTCTTGTAAATTCATCCACATATCCCGAGCCGTTTCTGCATAGGCTATATTGGTATGCAATTTGGGGTTGACGACATTTAGGATCCATGAACAAATCATGGAATTAACCATCTCCCAAGCATTGTGTTCGTTTGGGTCGTCTCGTGCTTTGGTAATAATTCCATCCATAAATCCTAATTTGTTCTTGGATAGCAAGGTGGTCCTTATCGCCCTTTGCCATAATTCATAATTTTTACCGTTGAAGATTATCTTCGTAATAATTACGTTCGGTCCTTCAAACGGATGTCAAAAATAAGGCGATTGATTGTCAGTCACAAATTTTTTGTTGCCACCACTTATGGCTCTGATACCGTGTCAAAATTTGGAAAATTGTATTGATGTTATGTTTGTAAACAATGGCTTTTTATTGATTTTTTGTGCTCTGATGCTTCGCCCATAGGCCTTAAATACGTGAAGGCTCTCGCATGATTCTGCCCTTGGGTAGCCGCCAAGGGCAAGCCTAAATCTACCTAATAGGATAAAACTATTTTACATTGAATAGAATACTACCTAAGTTTGGATTATAGTTTAATAAGGTTTCCTAATTCCTTAACAGACCAAGGTGTATGATCTTATCGACCCCCATACGGCCACTTAGAAAGCAGATCTTGTCGAAAACATCTTCTTGCCTATTGATGCTGCCACTATCCTTGACATTCCACTCTGTGCTTCTTGGCCTGAAGACAGACTGATTTGGCCCTATACATCAGATGGCTCGTTCTCGATCCGGTCAGCATACCACATGATTAACATGAGTAAGTACGCGGATTCTAGGGACTCTTCTAGCCCTTCACATGAGGTTTCATGAGTTGTTTGGAGCCTTCGTTGTAACACCTGAAATTTTTATTCTCCTTCGTTAAGTCGATTCTACTATTTTATATCGTTATAATTTAAAGTAATATCG
>NCQV01081544.1:0-21964 GCA_002740545.1 Lophocereus schottii
CATGGCTGCACTTATATCCTATGCTTCAAACACTTCATAGGACATGTTTCAAACGCCTTACAGAGCCTGTTCCTCTGGGTTGTTCTTACATCGCTGACTTGAGTACCTGTTCTTGATAAACCATTAGTCAAGCAGTTTTAATATATTGAAAAACAGCAGTAAGGCCATGTTGGTAAAGCCTGTTTAGAACAACAACAACTACAGCAACACTTGGATTTGTTATCATCAAAACCTTATACATTCCAACACTTAATATCCTCTTAATTTTCCTATTTAATCTCTTGCTATTCCATGGCTTTCCATTCGGCTAGGGTGATCACTTTTTGGTCAGGGTAGTCCGCGATAATGTGTCCTAATCCTTGGCACTTAAAACACCTTCTTATAAGCATGGGACTAGGTTTGGGTCTATTTGGAGATGGTTGGCTCTTTTGTGAAGTTTGGATTCTTTGTGGAAATGATGGGGAAGGATTTGTAGGCTTTAGAGGTGAATTAGAACTCCTTTTGTTAAAGGGTTTGTTCCATGGTAGAGGCTTGCTAAACTCATGTTTAAAGTGCTATTTGGTCTTCCTTTGTTGCTCAGCCTTGTAAGCAAGAACACATACCTCATCAAAGGTAGTAAATTATTGTAGTTCAACCATATTAGCATACTTAGGCTCAATAAGTATCTAGCTATGGTTTGTTCGTCAGGCTCTTGGATATCACATTTGATCATGAATTTTTCAAACTCACGTGTATATTCTTTAACATTCAGATTACCTTAAGTAAGGTTATGTAGCTAGGAGTAGCTATCTTGAACATAGGTGGAAGGAAGGAACCGTGACTTGAGCTTTGCCTTCATCTTCTCCATGTTTTGATCTTGCTTTTCCTATTCCTTACCCTTTTGGCACAAAGGTTAGTCCACTATAGAGAGGCATACTTCCTTAGCCTAGTTGACACTAACTTTACTTTCTTATCATTAGGAACGCCTTTGTATTCAAAGACTCTCTCTACCATATGCATTCACTCAAGGAATTCATCTGGATCCAATTTGCCCTCAAATTCTGGAATCTCAACTCTAAAATCATTAGAGTCGGCTTGAAATCTTGGCTTCATTCTCATCCTCCTTACTGGTTCATCGTCACTAGATGAACTTAAAGGGTTACTAGCATCTTTTCTTGTTCTCCATGTCAGACTGTGTAGGTTCAGCATACATCTTCTGCCTTTGCTTCATGAAGGTACCTAGTTGTTTGCTCAAATACTCATTTTGAGCTATTAGTTCTTGATTAGAACTCTTGAGTTCTTAATTAGAAGTGGTAATGGCTTGATTGTTCTTCACAACAACATCAAGCTTCTCTTCTAAACTCATACTAGCACCAATGGTGTAACAGGCTAGTTTAAAAATAAATGGGGTTTGTGTTTTGATGGTGTTTAAGGATGAATATGGAAGAATGGAGAGGAATACCAGGCCAAGGAGAAACTCAGCTCTGATACCAAAGTTGATAGGATGCTCACTGAACTCAGCCTACACTCAAGGGATTGTAAGACATTAGCTAAGAACACAATGAACTCGGTTTGAGTTTAATAAAATCTAAAATTGAAATGGGATTGAAGGATAGAATTAAACTTAAAACTTGGATATAGAAACACCACCAAGATTAAGGTTGGGACCCCTAAGCTTGATTAAGATACAGAAATACCACTTAAACAAGTTTAGGACTTCGCGTGAACACCACCTTACTCTGCCCAAGTAAGGATAAGCAAGCTAAGTATTTTCAGTTTCAAAGGAGCAATGCTCACTTTTTTCATTCAATGTCAAAGGCAATCTAATTATAGAATGATCCTTTCCATCCCTTATGCACAAGCAAGCAAGCTGGTCAAGTAAAAGGCGAGGGAGGTTTCTTCATGATTAGGAAACCTCATAAAGTAGCTTAACAATCCGGCTTAGCTTAATCTCCTGATTTAGCATAGTGTGCTTAATCACACTAGTTACAATATTTGAATCTAGTACACTGCATACCTAAGCCTAAATTCATTCTTAATAAAGTAATTAAGCAAGACGGTAGCTGACCATGTGTGAGAGAAAAGAAGAAAGCTGCTGTGTTCCCCTTGTACTTTACGAAAAAACAATAGAAGATCTTCTGCCTTTTCTTCCCTTTTCCTCATTGGTTTTGCTTGTGGCTGAGTGGAAGGCTAATGATTGTGTCATAACGCCTTTTAACTTCCAAATGATGCTACTGGACCAACATTGGATGCCAAAAAAGCAAAGCAACTTCCAAATGCAGCAATCGGATAAACCAAACAGTTTTTAGGGTATTTTTGGACACCACATATCTCATGCAAAAAGTGAGCATGATTTGGATTTCCTTGCATGGATGGAAACTAGGTTTATAACTTCATTTGATGGTCCAAAACTTTAGAAAACCTAGACCGGTCGGAACCAGGCTCCAGCCAGCATCGTTTGTAAAAAGTGCCTGGTTCTTCAACTTGTATATGATTTAACTTGGTTTTCTCAACTGGACCAGGTAATTAACATCTTGGAGAACCAAGGTATGCAAAAAATTAGGACTTAAACCACATGGAGCCTAAATAATCACAAGTACAAATCCGAGCTTAAAATCTAACTTGTACCCATTTGTGGCCGTTTGATCTCCTTGCAAAATGTGAGTGATGCTTTGGACTTTGGAAGCTAAACTGAGACTTGGTAGAATTATTGGAGCATCCTCATTGTCTTGGCTAGGTAGGACTCCATCAGTAGATAGAATAACACTACGAGGCAGATAGAATGAACATAATTATGAACATAAACAACAAAAAAATGGAGCCCATATTGGTCAAATAGCTCCAAGGATAAGTTAAACAGAAGCAAGCGTATTAGATATAAATTTGAAGGCTAGACTAATGGTAAAATACATAATTTAAATGGTGATCAAATGTTTGAAGGAGGTCAAATTTTGTTATTTCCAAAGTATGTACATGTTGTTAGCCCAGAATCAAATATGAAATTATCGTTCTGTCCAAACAAGGGTATAAATGCCTATAACAGATTTAACAACTGTGTCCTTCACCAACTATATAGAAATCCACATGTAGATTTATGTGGTTGCATCAAGAAAGGACACAAAGGTTCCTAATTTGCCCTCGAAGATCAAGAAAGCAGGATAATGATCAAGGTTATATTGTTGAGTAGAAGGCTTGTAGGAGCACAAGTAGTGGTGTGACATACAACATAAGGATCTTATATTCAAGGCAGTGCCCTAAGAGTTCAAGTCACGCTCACAAAGACATATAAGCAACACTAAAAAGGGTAAGAAATAAAGTTCTTAGCATCATAAATAAGGATAGTCTTCGGTCACTAACAGATTTAATTTGTATTTATGTGACAGGGAAACATCCTTTTAAATGTAAAAGATTCACGAAGGATGCGGAAAATGAAACAACAAGAATAGGTCGGTCATAAGCAAGAAACACTATGTTATTATTGAAAGGATGATCACAGAATGCAAGCTGAGCAGAGGTAATTAGTGAAAACGAAAAGGACGTATTTCACCTTAATGGCAATTGATGTCATGGAATAATCTAACATTTGACTAGATATCAAACAAAGTAGAGCCAAGGTAATCTAACAATTTTTGCAATGAAATTTTGGAGGGGGGTGCATTAATATGACTAGAAAAATATCGGTTAAGTTATGTTATTCATAACACGGGTGTGGTTAGCTCTAGGTTGCAATCAAAGAGATCAAAGATTCCCAATAAAGACTTACAATAATGCAATGGTCTCTTACAAGGAAGGTCTATTGTTGACTAGCCAAAGATCCTACAGATTCGTTTAGAACAATCTAGTTACTTATGAAGCTAGGTTGCATAGGTTTGATTTTTACAAAAGAAAGTTGCTTGAGTTTTTAACCTTTATGTAGGCATTTCCCATATCATATTGTCTCGTAATCCTATGGTGTTTTACATGGGTTTTGTCTTGATAATACCCCCCTTGAATTGTCTCAACCTTATAAAGTTGCTAATAATAGCCCTATAGAGTCTATATGATATATATACTTGGGTCATCCCTCTCAATTCCTTACCAGTGGGAGTTCTACTGTTGCAACATCAAGTGCCTTGTGTTCCACCCATAGAACCATGGTTCTTATATTATATTTCTCGATAGATCATTTATTTTCCCCAAATTTTATCCATGAACCTTGTCCACTCAATAGCTAAAGTATAAATTATGGTATCTAAAATTTTTGGTATGTAAAAGGAAAAGATCTGTACACATATGTAGCACATCCTCGAGCCATTTCCTTATGGTTCCACCTGGATAAATAGTTATTTTCGACAAAATGAACATACTTAGAGTCATTAACCATCACTGTTGTTACTTTGATAAACCAAACATCTAAGTACATTCTCTTTTCACTTTCTCTTTTCTTCTTCTCACTTCTTTTTTTTCTTGTTTTCTTCTTCTTCTTTCTCCTCTTCTTTTTTCCTTTTGATCAAATTCTTGAGAATCCCAAATGATCTGTTCGTCGAATCACTTGCGGCACTACATAACAAAAATTTCTCCACTTAATTTATATAGCATATCCACTGAGTATAGCTCAACCCAATAACACCTATGACCTAATCTGCCAAACCGGTTAAGAAATCACTTGCACCATTCCCTTAGAAGCTCTTGTGAATATCTCAACACCAGGGTCCAGCTTTACTAACTTTCCCATGTACTTTTATAGTTTGTTTTAGCCTCAAAACAAATGTGACCTTATAGGCTCCACTTGTGTTAAACGTGGCTCTGATACCATAAATGCAACGGCCCAACCCATAATCACTTAATTAACTTTAATTAACAACATCTTAGCTACTAATCCTCTAATAGAATCTAGGTTAGGGCATTACTACCGCCCTTAGGAGGATCAGGATGAGGCTTGGTTAACTATTACCCAACATTATAATGTTTCTTATGTTATATAAAAGTCAATTAAGGTACAATCTGTATTTGCCTAATCTCATCTGAAAGTCTGATGCAGTGGGACATACTTTTCCATGACTTCAAAAGCTTATAGGATGTCACTGTGAGCTCGCCTAACCCGCCGTTCTCTATATTGTTCTATTCCTGATGCCAGGTGTCTAGTCTTCCCCACGCTCCACCTAAAACATCAAAAATACAAAAAATGTTCAAGTAGTCAGTCGAAGCTTAATACATGCACCCCTTTACTTATTTTTCAGTGAATGACCACATTTCAATTCATTTTAGTTCGAGAATAGCAAGAAAGAATGATATTAAAACTGTTACCAGTTATTATCTAAAAGTGGAACCAAAACTGATTGAGTTTATATGTATATTGTGATCATTGAATACTTGACCGATCGGATAGCCTAACCTGACGTGATGGAATAAGCTGAACGACTTAAGCCCTGAAAATCGATAATCGGAGGGTCCACTTGATTATGTGGCAAAATAATACTTGGAAATGATTCATTAAATAATTGTATATTATGAGACTTTGATATTTATGAGAAACATATGAACTTTTGAAGGGTAGAGGACCAAGCATACCTGGGCTATTAGAAACATCTCCTTTTTCATAAAATAGTTATTCATGGCTTAACAACAATGAAAATGGCCTCATTTCTGTTCCAAATATATGTGTTTTAATGGTTGATGAGGTTTCAATAAATTTTGTTTTTATATTATTAGTTACAACCTTAATAAATAATTTACAGTTCACGTTGGCATCTTTCTTAATTGTTAATGTATTTATAACTATTTATTTAAGCACTTAAATCGATTTTGCTGGCACTTAGGTTCTGCCTTCTTTTTATTATTGGTATGTTGTTGTTGTGAATGTTATTGATGTTTCTGTTGCTAGTATGGGTCTCAATGATATCATCTTTATTATTTTAAATATTAATATTGTTGTTTTCATTAATATTAATATTGTTATCATCTACGTTATAATTATGATTATTACTATTATCAACATTATTCTCATCGACATCATCCCTGGCAGCGTTTCTTTCATAATTATTATTAGAAACAATATTGTTATTAGTGATAGTGATTTAATCCGTAAAAGGATTTGGGCTAAGTAGGTTTGGTTTATAGTCCAAAACTCATTCTAATATCAAGTATGTACTTCTGGGTCCCAATCGGAGAGTATTCACCTCTTTAATCTTTTAAATAAACCTTGAATACCATTTAATTGATTTAGAGTGCATGCGTTTTGTCATTCTTAACTCTCCTAAATATAAGCTGATTTCCATTCACGTCTCTAGTCCCAAGAATACTGGAATAACTCTCCCATGCGAACCCTAGCTTGTTAATCTCATCACCAATTCAAACAACAATAATCACTCATAACTATCTTCTTAATTATATTATAACAACCCTCCAAATTGACATACTATTAACCCTATTTCAATTCCTTAAATTAGTTTCAAAATTCATATTACGCGCATTTATTCAAAATTCCACCCCAAAATTACATTTTCCTGCTATCTCTATTCATCATTATTCTACCTCAAGCTAGAATAACCCTTTCCTAGAAACCTCTCGCACACCTATCTTTAATTCCTTAATTTTTATTCAAATATAATCAAAATCCTCAAGTTTTAACATAATTAAATTGTAGGAGCACAATCCATAACTCGTCTTCAAATTCCTAATTCCTTCATGAACACACAACACCCCTACTCTCAACCTTTAACTTTTCATTCAACTACACCAGAAATTCCCAAAATCCATCTAAATCAAAACTTAGGGGTTTAGTCATACAACCCATACTCAATATTCAAACCCCTCATAAAGACCCACATCACAAATACTGAAATCCTTAAGACCGTTATAATAACTAAAATTTTTCACAAATAAACAATTGTTTGAGATAGAAAACACACTAATTTTCCAAATTAAGAAAAAAAAAGAGTGAAACTAATAGGAGGGAGATTAGAATTCACCTTCCAATCCACAATTGAAATAATGGCATGGAGGAGCAGGAGAAGGTGATGGTTGGCGTTGGTGGCGATGGGTGACTGGTAGTGGCAGCGGACAAGATGCATTAGCAGTAGCAGGCAGCGATGGCCCTACTAGCGCACTGTACTGGACATGAGCGATTCGGGCAGCGAGAGCCAAGGGGCTTGTGTGATATGTGTCTGGTGTGGAGTAGAGGAGGAAAAATAAAGGGGAGGGGGATGCGTGCGTGAGGCCAGTGAAGGGGAGAAAGAGTTTGATTAGTTTTAGCTTAATTTTTAATCCACTTCCCCTAAAATCTAGACGTCTATCATCTTCTTTTTCCCCTTTTTTTCATTGTCTAACTTGTAAATTATTTGGTGTTCCAACTTGGCCTGTCCTACTTTCTTCCTAATTTATTTTGGAGAAAATACTAACCGTTACCCACATTATTTAGGGTGCACTTTGTTTTTACTTCTGTTTTGTTTATCAACCCTATGATTTCATTGATATGACATGAGTGAGTGAAATGTTTATATATTTATATGTATACGTATATGTATATATAAGATTATAACCTTCCACTACTTTTAGAAATGACTAGTTTTTTTATTTAGTTGGAAGTTCTAAATGATTTTGTATGAAACATAATTAAATTTCATTTCAAGGTCCCTCCGCATCTCAATCTAAAATTGCATAAATATATCGAACGTTGAATCGAAGTACGGTGCATAACTTAATTAATTTACATGGGCATTAACCTGAGTAATTAACATAATTTAGGTTTGGGCTGTTACAATACCTTTTAACGTGATCCCAAATTCTCTCCTTCTTTGACTTTCATCAAAAGGTGGGGTGAAGTTAAGGAGATGATGTAGGGCATTGTTTGTACAAGCAAAAATAGAATTGTTTCCTAACATTTCACAATTATTACACCAGAAATTATTTTTGAATGTTAATACTAAAATTGAAAGAGAGAGAGGGAAAGCGGCTCTTCCTGCCAGGGAACCCACCAGATGGTTTGGCTGCTATGGGCTTCTCCACTGGATGGACCTTAGAGGTTTCAATATTTCAGGGTTCATGGAGCTCGATGGAGCTACTTTCGATGCCTCTGTGTCCTCAACCATCTGTACTATCCGTGACTCTGTGGGTAGCGTCTCCCTCCCATTTTCTTCCTCTTTCTTTTACTTCTTTTCTTGCTATTTCTCTTCATAAGTCCTCACAAGTGGATCATAAATGCAAGCAAGGGCCTCCTTTGCTTTTATGGTCATCTTTTACGTTAAAATTCTTAATTTCTTTTAGGACACGATCAAATACCAAATTTGGATCCTATGTTCGTTGACCCTCAATGGCTTATTGAAGAAATTATAAACTACAAAATGTAAACGCTTGTTTAGATACCTTATTCTTTCAACGTCCCTCATCTATTAAGATATATAAGTCTTTTCTTCATGTAGATAGTGTTCAGATTGATCTTTGACAGATGCAAATCGAGAGATTTCAATATTGAGAATCTCAAGTGAGGAAGTGGCCACGTCAAGGTCAGAAATACGTTTGGAGGGTTTTAAGAATTCCCAATTTTACTGGGGAGAGTTCATCAGCATAAATCCATTGACTGGATTAATTGTGCTTGAACTTTAGAGATTCAACCTTATTTTTATTAATCATAATATCCTCATCTTTAACACACTCTTCATGCTCAACAGGAATGTTAAAGTACTCAAGCACCTTAGTCAAATGGTTGACATAAAGAAAGGTGCACTCTTAGATGCCTATTGACCTCCTTCATATAGTCAAGGGTGATTTTTTTTTTTTTTGAGAAATTCTCGTCATGGTTACTCATGACATGTTATACATGATGAGAGCCTTATGGAGGGTCATTTCTTTGGTATTTCCTCTTAGACAAACAATTTGACCAAGGAATTAGTATCACATTTTGAGTTCAGTGTATAACTAGGTGTAAAAAATTTGATTTTGTTCTCTTGGTTGAAAGGGAACCTAGTATAGGTCTTGAAGCAAGCTCAGACACAATCATTCAAAGCTCAGTGACATACTTGGGTAAAGTGTACTTTTAGGTTGAAGATTTGGACTAGGGTTGTAGGGCTTAGAGAGAATCGGACTCCCTTAACACTAGTAGTGTAAAATTTGTTCCCATTAGGACCCTCCTTCCTAAGATTGGTATAAAATAGCTTTACCAAGATAGGATAAATATTTGTACTCACATCAAATAGTTTCCCACAATTCACCCTTTCTCAAACATGTGAAAACTTAAATTTTTATTTATAAGAAGTTCCTAATCCAATCTTTCAAAAGCCATCATCTTTCTTCTATGAAAGAGCTCAAAATAAGATCCTCCCCTATCCTTGAACAGGTGACTATGAATATCAATAGCAGAAGAAGCAGGGGCTAGAATTTTTGCCTCTCGAGATTCATTTAACTAAAACTCCATAAACTCTATTTTGTCGATAATGAGCTTCGTGAAAGCAAGGATTACAAGCTTCTAGTAATGCGTCTCCCCAATGGTTTAGCTAGGGTATGCTTTCTCTTCTCAGATGGTGTTTTTCCCCAGCTCAAGAAGTTGGGGTTGATAGTGCTTAATTTGAGCACATATTTTACTACGTTTTTTATATTTAATTGTTAGCTTCTATAGGGATTATTATGTGAAAGTGACGCATATATGGTATTATTGTTGTTGAAGGAGAAGATGTTAATTAGAGCTTAAATCAAGCAATTGACCCGGTCTCCCCACGAGCCCAACCACCCGGTTCTTTGTGTGCCTAGCCCACAGTGTAGTACTCACTATGATCCTGTTGTCCTGGTATCTAAATGTAGATGATTGCAGTCAATTATGGCTCAGATACCAGGATAACATCAATTACTATTAAGTGCATAGTGTTGTTATTAAGAGGATGATGATAGCTTAGGCGATGGTGAACCATGTGGCGGTCCTGGTCGATGGGCTCATCTATATCATCTGTTTGCATTGAGGGGTAAAGAAGATGCATCAGTAATGGCATCCAGATTAAGAAGACTATTGTCTTCTAACTCATATAGCAGTCATAAGGACATAGTTAACTTAAATGAACATAGAACATGTCTTATATTTAAGGCACCCTCTACTAACAAATATGAAAGTTGGACCATACCTAGAATAGAAGTTGGCACAATTTACAAAACTAACATCTTTGATTTTATTAAGGCTTACTCTATCAAAACACATGAGGAAGTTATTAGTTTACAAACAAAACACATGAGGAAGTTATTAGTTTACAAAATGGTTTACAAATAATTCCTATGATTAAACACAATTCTATTGAAAGTCATTTAAAAGCAAATTACAGATTTATGCATATTAGTCTTGTACAAGTTGTCATTAAATCTCTTCTTAAGAAGGGTATTGATGCTCCTATTTATATGGCTTTAAGAGATAAAAGACTTAAGAAATATAAGTCTTCACTCTTAGTAGTCATACAGATAAATGTTTGCAAATGACCTATATTTTTCAATTGTTATCTAGATTTTACGGTTGATCTTATATGTCCTATGACAACAGAAGCCTTGAAGCTAGATGTCCATATTCAAGGTGATGAATTTCATGATTCAAAAACTTTGTTGTCATATTTAGAGTTTATTTTACACTCTTGTCTATAAATTTGAATACAAGATTTCTTAATCCTTTTCCTTCAAATTCACAGGAAACAGTTTTACCACAAATTGAAGATGACAAGCCAACAGTCTTCACTCCAAAACTTCTCAGATGAGATGAGATAACTCTTCCAGATGAGATTGAACTTTAAGAACCTCAACCATTTGCACAAGTAGAAAAAAGGGATATTGATCAAATTATAGGTGACCCTGATACTGTCACACTTGATGACCTCAAGAAGGTCCATCGATAAGCCAACTATTCAAACACCATCCTCAATACAATTGTTAAATAGTTGAACCATGTTTCTGTCTGAATAGAAGAAATAAATAGGATAGTTAAAACTCCTATCCCCAAACATGTCGGCAACTAACATTTCCAAATCATTCTTAAAAATGGACAGTATTCGCAAAAGAATAAAGAATCTCTTCTCAAAGCCTTTTCAAGTGCTAATAGTTATTTCCTCAAAATGATTTTAAACTAGATCAAGGAACTTAATACTTCCTTAGAAGGTAGAATCATAACCTGTCTAGACAAAACTTGCCAAAACCAGGTGCAGATACTTCTTCTTCTGAAGAAGAAGATGAGACCAAGAGTAGTAGTAATGAAGATGTTCTTAATGTTACAGAGGAAGCCTTCGATGACTCTTCACCTCCTACTCTTAACAAAATTAGGAATTGGAATCAGGTTACTACAAGAAACTATTACCCGAAAGCAACTCCTCCAGATCTCCAGTATGAGGAAAGAGGATGTTATACAACTTCGCACTTCAGCGGAGATTCTATTTACCAATGGAACATAAATGAGAAGTCAGAACATGAAATCCTATCCACCCTCCAAGAAATAACCATGGCAGTATCTGCCTATAAAGCCAAAAGATACTCTGGTGCGCAAGCTACCATTGCTCTTGCCATAAGATTTGTTGGATAAATGAAGAGCTAGGGGGATAATTTCCTTGATGTAGCGACAAGAGATAAAATCCTCAATCATCACTATACCAAGCCAAAAGATGATGGTACTATTGTGGTAATTGAAGAAGGACCAGAAATGCTCATACATACTATCGCCCTCCATTTCATAGGAAATCCAAAAGAAGAACAAACTTCTTCTTAAACAATCTTTATCAACCTTAGATGTCCAACCTTGAGTGGTTATAGGTGGTATAAGGTTGTCTTCCATACAAATATTCTCATAAGAGCAGATTACATCCAAGATTTTAGGAAAGAAAGATTTATTGCTAGACTGCCTAAACTCTTCAGAGAATATATCCTTTATAAATTACGCTAGAATTTTGGAACCCATGACATTCCTTTTGGTTTACTAACGTTTGGACAATTTTTTGGCATTGTCAAAACTGAAGGATTAAATCTTTATAACGAGATCAAGCTTCACTTCAAGTATGGGTTAGAAAGGGCTTCATCTTATAAAGAGATGGGAACCTTCTTTGAAGCATTTGGCATTACCAAAATTGAAGCACCTTCAGCAGTTCACAAAAGAGTTCAAAAGAAGAAGGCCAACACAAACATTAAGAGACCTCCTAGGCCCCCTAAGCCCTTTTAGAAGAAAGAAATCCCTGAACCCACTCCAAAAAGGAAGTAGCCAAACAAAAAGAAAAGGACCATAGTCTATTACAAATGTGTCAATATTGGTCACAAGGCCTTTCAATGCAAAACAGAGCAAAAGATTAATGAGCTCTTTTCAGCAGAACCTAAACTCTGGAAGAAGCTCCTTGCTCTTCTGAGAAAAGATGCCTAAGAATCATAAGAAGATTACTATTCAGAATCCGGTAATTAACAACTCTGAATATGAATCTTCCCCTATTTTGTGTTTAAACGTCATTACTAACAATTCCCAAAAAGAATTTCTCCTAGACTTCATAGGACAAATTCTAGATATAGACACAAAAAAGGAATACCATGGAAACTTAAAGGTATCATCATTGAAGAAGAAGACTAGTCTTTCAAGTTCAATCCTGAGACTTCATCTATTTCAAAAATCTTTGAACGTTACCCAGTTCCAAATCCCTACCAACGAATCACTACCAAAGACCTTCAAGCTGAGATAAATGAACTTAAAGAACAAGTTTGTATCCTCAAAATTGAAATTCTTAGTCTTAGGACAAAAGATTAAAAATAGAGACTACACTCTCTATTTTAGAATCACAAAGAGCCAAACCTCGATCACTCCTGAGCTTCCAAAAGACATTTCAGGAATTCCAGAAACTGAGATTCTAGACAATTAGTTTCTTTATACCATTTCCTAGGTTACATTTCAAAAATGGTATTCAATTGTCAAATTAGTAGTCAGTGACTTCTCTATTAATACAGTAATTGTCATAGACAGTGGAGCTGATCAAAACTTCATTAAAGGAGGAATTGTTCCTACTAAATATTGTGAATGAACAAAGGAGCATTTAGCTGGTGCTAAAGGAGAACTACTAAGGATTAGGTATAAGCTTAACAAAGGTTATATTCAAAACAATGATTGCTTTTTCAAGAATGTTTTCTTAATAGTTGATAATATTACAAATGATATTATTTTGGGTACACCCTTTTAAACTCAAATTTATCCATTTTATGTTAATGAATTCAGTGTACATACAAAAATTATGGGAAAACAAATTTCTTTCAAATTTCTTTCCATTGCTAGACAAAGAGAAGTAATTAGTCATCCTCCATTTTAAAACAAATAAATGTTTTATGAACCAAACAAAATCAAATTTGTCATCTTTAAGAAGAAATGTCTTATCTTCGAATTAAGGAATAATTACAAAATCCTTCTGTACAACGAAAGATTTTGGATTTAGAACAAGTTATCAAGAAAAGGATATTCT
Organism: Lophocereus schottii; assembly: GCA_002740545.1. Classification (NCBI taxonomy): domain Eukaryota; kingdom Viridiplantae; phylum Streptophyta; class Magnoliopsida; order Caryophyllales; family Cactaceae; genus Lophocereus; species Lophocereus schottii. The sequence continues at coordinate 13,401 of NCQV01081544.1, forward strand.
CTAATCTTCCTAATGCATTTTGGGAAAGAAAAAAGCATAATATTTCATTACCATATGAAAAAGATTTTGATGAAATAAATATTCCTACAAAAGCTAGACCTACTCAAATAAATTTTGAATTTCTTGAGCATTGCAAAAAGCAGATTTGAAGCCTTTTAGACAAAACGCTTATACGACCTTCCAATTCTCCTTGGAGTTGTGCTGCATTTTATGTTAATAACATTGCCGAAAAGGAACGAGGAGTTCCAAGGATAGGTATCAACCACAAACCTCCTAACAAAGTTCTTCAATGGATCAAATATCTAATTCCAAAGAAAAGAGATTTGTTAAACAAACTATACAATGCTAAAGTCTTCTCAAAATTTGACATGATGTTAGGATTCTGGCATATTCAAATTACTGAATTTGATAGATACAAAACTGTATTTACAATTCCATTTGGACATTATGAATGGAATGTCATGCCATTTGGATTAAAGAATAGTCCTTCTGAGTTTCAAAATATCATGAATGACATCTTCAATCTTTATACTTCATTTATCATTGTTTACATTGATAATGTTTTGGTCTTTTCCAATATGATTGATCAACATTTCAAACATCTGCATCCAAAATTTGTTAGTAGTGTTTGCATCCACTATGTTTTTATTCCAAAAAAAATTAAATTTCTTGTCATGACATTTATCAAGGTACCATTAAACCTATCATGAGATCATTAGCATTTGCTGAAAAATTTCTTGATGAGACTAAAGACAAGAAACCATTGCAAACGTTTCTTGGGTATCTCAATTATGTTTCTGATTTCTTTCCAAATCTATGACAACTATGTGCACCTCTATACAAAAGACTTAGAAAGAACTCGGTCCCTTGGATCGAAGAGCAAACAAAAATAGTTAGACAAGTCAAAGAAATGGTTAAGTCTCTTCCACATTTAGGAATACCAAATTCATTTGCATCCATGATAGTTGAAATAGATGCATCATACATAGGATATGGTGGCATATTAACATAAAAGTTAGAGTCTTAGCCTAATAAGCAATTAGTTAGGTTTCATTCAGGTATTTGGCTCGGTCTACAATAAAACTATTCTACTATCAAAAGGAAATATTATCTATAGTACTTTGTATTTCAAAATTCCAAGATGACTTATTTTATAAAAAATTCTTACTTCGAGTAGATTGCAAATCAATGAAAGAAATTTTAGAAAAGGATGTTAAAAATTTAGTTTCAAAATAAATATTTGCCAGATAGCAATCAATCCTTTCTACTTCAAATTTCGACATTGATTTCATCGAAGGAAAAAAGTGATTCTCTTCCACACTTTCTTACCAAAGAATTTTTACAAAGAAAGAGTAACAAAGATTCATTGTTGCAGGATTTAAAATGAGCAAGAACAAAGACAAAGGTAAAGGAATACAAAAAGCTAAAGACTACCAACTTCACATCCCAATGCATAATACATTTCTGCCATTACCCAATTTCCCTCCATTACCTTACAAACCCATTGTCTCAAATCCCTCTACAAAACCAGTCCATGACAATAGTTATTTAGTTCGGCATACCAAACACCTTTTCCTTACAATTTCTAAAACAACTCCTTCCTATGAAATTATAAAACCACTAATACAAAAAAGCTTTAGAAACTCCCACTTCCTCAATGATAATTCTCTTAAAACATGACAATTTTACGAGCTCATCCCTGTTGATACTCATTCCATTGATATTACACAAACCTATAACAAAGTCAACCCTAGTTTTATGCTTTTCTCAAAGTGCATCATTCGAAATGTCCTTAGCACCCAACAATGGAAGACTCCCTTCGAAGAAAGAAAATTTTCCATTGGTTTCAATTCGCCAACATACAACTACAGTGGCCACAAAATGGCCTGGTTTTGGGCATTTCTCTACCATCCTGATGCTCACTCATGGTTCTTCAATTTTCATGACAGTTGCACAACTACTTCCCCATCTTGTTCTACTACTAATGGACATGGTTTAGATGCTCTGCTTCTATCCTGTCCAATGAGGCAAAAGAAGGTTGGGAGTATTGGAATATAAACACGCCAACTATCAAACCTTACACAAAGGAAGTTCAATTTTTTCGAACTTTTAATATTGGTTGGATTTTTAGTTGGGAATAGAGATTCCACAATTATTTGCTCAATACATTTCCATTATTAGTTATTCAGCTTTACAAAGTCAAATGGTAGAATGAATACAAAACTAAGTTATGTGGCAAGGAAAACGTAGAGTTTTTCTGCAAAATAAAAACAAAGAAGTTCGCCCTTCACAATTTGTATACATTTAACAAGAAGAAGGAAACTGCCACAAGGCCATCCACTTCAGTCAAAAGAGAAAGTTGAAAATCTTATGATCTACAGGACTCTTAAGATCCTTATGGTCTGTAACAAAAAACAAAATTAAAAAGAAAAGAACTTGCAAAGGTATTGACCTTTGGTAAAAGTAAGCGCCATTATCTTAACAAAATCTTTTCTTTTGTAGAAACGACAAAAGTGTCGACAATCCATATGTCTGACAAGTCACTATTCACAAACAATACTACACATAAAAATTCAAAATGAGCAACAGTCAAGTGATGAGGATGACAAAGCTTTCAGTACATGATTGACATTTGTGGTAGACCAAAGGAATGTACTTTTGTAAAAGCAAACATCAATAATTCATCCACTGGATATAAAAGGAGATAAATTCATTCGCAGAAGGTAGAGCGAATTACCGCGAGCTTTCTCTTGTAATCATTTAGAAGCGTCCTAAGGTCCCCCTCTCTCTACAAATTTAGTTATGTTGTAATATTTTCTATCTGCAATTTCCACCAGTACACAGCTACAATTTCTATATGTGATTTCTATACAATCTTACTATCTTTAATACAGTTTCAAATTTTATGTTCATTTTATGAGTTTCTACGATCCTGCTGTCCATCCATTCCAATCATGATTATGTGTGCTTCATGAAATTGCTCCCCTAAACAAATCATAGCATGCCCAACACACTCCTGAAGCTCACATCCTAATATTTCTCTCCCTAAAAAATAAGTCATACATAGGGCAAACTCTTTTGCTTAGTGAATAACACAACAACCCTATTTGAGTTTCTTCATGTGTAGGTCCCATTTGTACGAGGTCTAAGAAAATTCACATGGAGACAATCTTACTTATGCGAGCATGTTTCCTGCAAAGAGACTGATTCTAAGAGACCTAGAAAAGTTTTTAGGAAAACATGTTAGACTTTAAAATCTTTTGACGCATAAAAGATAACAAATTCAGTTACATTATGTAAATAACAAAGACAAGAGTAGTACATAAAATAACCCCAGGTTAGATAATAAGAACCAATGGTAAAATCAAAATACTATTGGCATACATAAGCACATGATATACATACTTAATAACAGTGAATACCATACATAAACAAATACCTATGCACTCAGGATCTAAAGAAGGGTAAGTAACTAGCCACCTAAGATTTGTAACCTTAATCATAGACATCCATAGACTCCTATCCTGAGCCATGTCATTTGTTAATCTTAAATTAATTAAATTGTGTCTAACTGCTTCGTTCTAGCCCTTCCTAGGAGGCACCCACTGGCAAAATATTTCTCGCATGCCTAGTTTCCTCTTTTATCCCACACATGGACATGTTCTGTTTTCATTTAGGGCACCGAAATGTTGGGGGATCACTATTTTGGGGAAGAAAAAGGCTACAAGATAAGACTAGAAAAGGAAAAATGAGTTACAATTTGGCTATTCTTGGGAGTCAAATCAAAGGTTCAAGGAGTAAACCCAAGTTAAAATCAAGATCACAACACGGTTACCAGTATAATCTACTCCCTTATTATTTTACCTTGTTCTATGCTTAGTTAAATTAATTAGCATAGGATTAAATGGAACCCTAATTATTTTTTTTAGAAACTATTTGTTTAATTTGGGATAAACTAGTTCTCTCGATTAAATAACCTTAGCTAGACTAGTTGAACTTCATGATTTGTATAACTTGACTTTACTAATAATGCAACTGGTATTATGGGTTTATTTAAGGTTTGTTTGTAAATGCTAGATCATGTAGACTAGCATGATGGTTATGCAATGGTGGTTATTTCTATGGCTATTTCGTTAGATGCTTTATGCTATGCATTAAACAGGTTATGCCATGTTTGAATACTTCATGCTAAACTTAGGTGAACTATCTCATGTGTGGATGAATCATCCTAAAAGATAGATACAACATGTCATTAAGAGGCTATTATTCATTGTTTAATTATGGATTGAAGGTTGTAGCTTGATCAATAAGAGGTCATTTGAATCTCGATCACCAATAAGATCCAATATTACAAAATTAGTGGTGAAGTCGAAGTGGCAGTCTGCCATATTGTTCCTTTGATTAACTCTCTCTTGTCTTATTAGTTCTAATTTTTACATAGTTAATTTAGTTTAGTTAAAGTAGTTATAGTTTAATTCATGTCAATTCCAACTTCGATATTTTTATTATTTAGTTTAGGAAATTATTAAATTTCTAAATAACCTACGCTCCTTGTGGAATTGACATCCGAATACTCACTTGGTTACAATAGCCTTGTATATTTGTAATTAGTTGGGTTAATTTATAACTTGAAAAATCCACACAACGTGTTCCAAATTGTTGCTAGAATTTAATTGTTTCTTATTTTAACTCCTTATTTATATGTATATAATTTTTATTTGTTAATTTAGTGTACTCCTTGTTTTCACTTTATTTTTATGTAGTTTGTGTGTGGTAGCATAGTGTTTGTTTTATTTTAAGTTGCTTGTTTTATTCTTTATGTTCTTTTTCTTTTTCTCTACTTCTTAGTCACCTATTAGTGTAATGCCTTTTGTGCTAGGTGTGTTGTCATTTTGTCTTTGTGATTAATGCTTGGTAGGCATTCTTTGTCTTTGTACCATAAAGAGCATGACCTAGACATTGAGAGGAATCTTTGAGAAATTGGAGCAAAGAAAAGACCTGCAAAAGAAGAGATGACTAATGAGGAATCTGGAGAACTTAAGGAGCGCTTTACTCTAGGCACCTGCAACTCACACGAGTACTAGTTTCATCGACGTTGTTGTACCATTTGATATCAAACCCACCATCAAATCCAAATGCTTCCTTCTTTTCACAATCTTAAGTATGGAAATCCATTCAGGCATATAGGTGCATTCTTAGAAATTTGTTCCAAGTTTGATTGGCCAAATGTCTCCAATGATGCAATTAGACTCCAACTTTTTCCTTTTCTTTGAAGATAAAGCTGAGAGTTGGTTGTTTAGCAAGGAAAACATTACCACATTAGACCAAATATGAAAAGAATTTTTGAAATAATTATAGTCAATGATAAAATTGATAACCATGAGACATGCCATTACTATTTTCTCCTAGGCCAAAAACAAATCTTTTCATGAAGAGGTTTAAGGAGATGCTACATAGTTGTTTTCTCCATCAGGTACCTAAGTGGTAGCTTGCACAGAGTTTCTATTCAGGTCTTGACGAGCATAATAGTCAAATGGTTATGTATCTTGTGGTGGAAATTTTTTGCTTACAAAGCCATGAATGAAGGTCGGGAATTATTTGAGCATTCGGGTGAAATTCATAATGGCATGCTTCCTCAGAATTTAAAGTGCCTAAACATCTAGTGTTGGAAGCTTTGAGAGGGTGTGAACTAATTTGAAAAGAAAACCTCAAGCACACAATTGTCATTGTAGTACTTTGAGGGTCGAATCCACAGGGATAACGTGGAGATTACGGTCATTTATAACGAAATGATTTAACTAATTATCCTAATATGATCTACGCTAAACCAAATTAAATTGTTCAAGAAAAACATAAATGTTCAACTTAAATTAAATAACTAAAATGAACTAAATCTAAGCATTTGACTCACTGTGAGCTTATTAAAGAAACTATGCATTCAACACCTTTCATCATTCAACGCCACTAAAATCAAGAGTTAAACACTAACCAGGGCAACCTAATTACCAAAACCAAAACCAAAAACCAAAACCAAAGCAACTAAAATATGAAACCACAACTAATTATGAAACTAATTGAGCACATTCAAAATTAACCAAAACCAATACCAAAACCAATGAACCAAAACCAACACCAATTGAACAGAATTGGAACAGAACATACTCAGGGAAGAAGCAAAATTAAAAGCAACAGTAGGGGAGGGGAAACAGGGCTTGAACCCAAGCAACTGAATCAAAGCAAAGCAATGGTAAACAAAATGAAGGCAAATGTACACTCACAACGACATTGCAACCAGCTTCAAATGCAAAAGCAATCTAAAAGTAACTCATCGAACCCAGGTGAACTAATCAAACCGAAAGCAGTGGGGGGGGACCGAATGAGAACACTCAAATAAACCCCAAAAATTCCTTGCAAATACATCCGAAATCTGTGAATACCATTCGAAAATAACAATGTAAACTAACTACATGAATTCAAATACCCAAAAACAATCGAAATTTGGAACTCAAATTCGAAACCCTAATCTGGAAAAACCAAAAATTAAAACAGAATTAAACCTAAATTCAACCTAAAAACTACTCTTAAAATTATCTAAACTTAGCCTAAATTTTACCTAGAAAAAAAAACGTCTCCAATGGCTGTCGATTTGTTCATATACGCCGAGCCCCCTTCAATCTTCAGCCCTTCGTTCTGCTGCTTACGTGGACGGTGGGGATGATGACTAGTGTAGGTGGGACGTGGCAACAGCAGCGTGATACCCGGTAACAGCTTAGAGAAAGAGAGAGGATAACGAAGGGATGGGGATACAAGGTGGGGACGGCAATGGAGTGGAGGTTCTGGGGTCTTCGGGTATGACTTCGGGGCAGAAGGGGAAGCAGCGAAGAAAGACAAAAACGCGAAGGGGACGGGGTTAAAAGACCTGAACCGGTTTATTAGAGGTGAACCGGGTTTGTTTCTTTTCTTTGCAAAGCCGGTCCGGTTCTGAACCGGTTCGGCCCGGTTTTAGGTCGGTTCATAGTGATTTTTCAATTCCCAACATTATTCACCATTTTTCTCGCATTTTTGGCCATTTTTCTGAAATTATTCAAAACCTGCAAAATAAAATAAAATCAGATAAAAACTTTAAAAATACGATTATGACGAACATAAAATTAGTGTAAAAGTACCTTAAAAACAACTCATTTTTGGTGCGAACAAATACCCCAACACCAAGATTTTGCTCGTCCTCGAGTAAAACAAACAAAACTAACTAAAAGAAAATACAAAATTAGAAAAAGAAAATCCTAACTCACTGTCGTAGGAATCACAGTTGCATTTAGCGTATGCAACAAGCCTTTTAAACCCCCTGGTCTCCCAAGTGGACGAGTGAGGCCTCGTGAGGATTTTCAGGTGAAATACCGACAAAAATTATTCCAAAAATAAAGAAGAATCTTTTTGGTTTTTCTCAAAATTGATATGTACAAAATTTGAGAAAGACATGCACACATTCTAATCAGCTAAATCACCATGTACTCAATTATTGACCAGCATATACATAAAATGTACTTCAAAGCCCTCTACCTCCTAAATGACATCAAAGTACTAATTTTTCACCCCATTGAACATAAAGGTTTTGAATCTATCCCGGTGCTCGTGTGCAAGTGTATCATTATCCCAGGGCTTAGATTTACTAGAATTAGACTCAATCCTACTTGGCTGACATAATTATATTATTATCATACTGGTTTTGGAAGTAAGCTTTCCCAGTAGCAATATTGCCTCAAAGGGTAACACCCAGTAGCACGTGCCTCAAAGGGTAACGCCCAGTAGCACGTGCCTCAAAGGGTAACACCCAGTAGCGCATGGCTCAAAGGGATACTTGTCATTCCATATATTATTTCATCTCTTTTTGCTTTCTTTCATACTTATTCATAATACACTTCTTTTCAAAGTATTTTTCAAAGTAATCGTGTCACAAGCTAGTGGGACAATCATTCATGAAAACCTAAGACCTTAAGATAATGATGAAGGGATAAATAAGGACTGGATCACACAACCTATAATGAATAACTGAAGTTAGAATAAGGGCTTAGAATATCACATTTGAAGTTGGAGACTTATCATGCACATCCTATTTATATATAAGCTAATAAATAAAGCACAGGGGATTCAAGCTAATCAGAAATAGTACAAACATTCCCAAAAACAAAATCAAAAATCTTCAAAAAATTTTCAAAAATAGGAACCTCACCCCTACACCAAAACTTCACAATGTCCTCATTGTGGGAACTAAGGCGCTAAAAAGCAAGCACATCAGCTATACCACCGTAAAACCACACTAAACTACAAATATATACAAACTAGGACACCACAAAAACCAAAAACAGAGCCAAAAACAAAACAAAACCACGCACACACATATTTACAAAAGCCAAGAAAAACGAAATCACAAAAGAAAGCCAAAATCGAAACTGAAACCAAAGCAAACACACACCTTCACAAAAACCAAAACAAAACCCTCTAAAACAATTCAAACCACTACATAACCAAAACCAAAATATAAGCTAAACTAAAACAAAGTAAGA
>NCQV01081550.1:7357-20563 GCA_002740545.1 Lophocereus schottii
TGCCTCTACTTTGCTTCTCCTCTAGTTTTTGTAATGAAGAAGGGACATGAAATTAAGTGAAGATGGTGGGGGAACGTGGAGTAGCCACCATCCCTTTTTCTTCTCTGCAACTACCCCCAAATAATTTTTAAAAAAAATGGTATTTAACCATCATACAAAATAGAAGTTTTCTTGTTCTGATGATACTATTGTACGCAGAGATCGCGTTGCCATGTTCCTCAATTGTCACTTTGCAATTTGTTTTGTATATTTTCTATTTGGATTGGAATTAATTGAGCTACCCATAGATAGACTTATATCCAAAGTTACGATACCACTTTTTTTTAATTCAAAAATGGATCCATGTCGAATTTATTGACATAAATTTTTACTTAAACCTATGCAAAATTATACATTCAACAGTCATCCCTTGAACATTGTACATGACAATTTTATTGAACATATGTAAGGTTCGATTTCACGTTGAACAACTTTTTTCTGGTTACACCTAAATATTTGTGATGCCAATGTAGCATAGGTTGGAAGCTGAGTACCAAAGAGAACTATTACAGCATTAGAGAGCTTAACAAGTCACTTTCGAGGAAGGGTCCATGTCTCATCTCACATTATAGGCTAACTTTCAATAGGGTACTTGGGAAGGGAAAAGAGACTCTATTTATTTGTGTTGCTGGCTCTAGCATGACGGCAGATTGCCTACGTACCCCCTTTTTAGGGATCAAGCCTTATGTAGTTCGGTGCAATTCAACTATCCAGAAACTTCAAGTAAAGAATTTCTTTACAAATTTGCCATTGACGGAAGCATATACTATTTGTCCATCATGATTTGAGAGCTCATATGCCTCCATAGGAAAGACTTTGGTGATTACATTGGGCCCTCCCATTTGGACTCAAATTTTCCTTGTGTCTTTCAATTGATGACAATTGGCCTCCTTATTGTTAAGACCAAATCACCTACACCAAATGAGTGAAACTTAACCCGCCTATTGAATGCACCAGCCATTTGAGCTTGGTAAATTTTAGGCCTTTGTTGGGCTATTAACCGATTGTCATCAAATGCTTCCAGTTCGGCCAATCTGACTTGAGTATTTTCATCTAGATCAGTAAACTGCATGTCCACTCTTAGGGATGATAATTGCACCTCAAGGGGTAACACGACTTCTAAACCGAACGCCAAGTTTTAGGGCATACAACTAGTTGCAGTTCAACTTGTGGTTCGATAGGCCCATAAAGCTTCTGGTAATTGTTCTTGCCAAACCCTTCTCAATCTTGAAACCATTTCCTTTAGAATTTTACAAAGCACTTTAATGAATGCTTCAAATTGACCATTTGATGATCAGACCTGGTAAATGGGTCATTCGGTTCGGGTACGTGTTGGGTCAAGTTAAGGTCGGGTCATGTTCGGGTTAAGTGACATTTTGGGTCGTTCCGGTTCGGGTCGGGTATGGTTCGGTGCGGTCAATTTCGGATCAATCAATTTTTGGTCAAATATGCTTGTCCTGCCAAAACAAGCAATTTTGTAGAAAATTTCGGATTGGGCATAGTTCGGTTCGGGGCAATGCGGGTTTCGAATCCACTTTCGGGTGAGCATATTTCAGGTGTTGGGTCGGGTATGGGTCCGGGTCGTTCGGTTCGGGTTTCGGATCTCAGGTCAGTTTTGTCAGGTCTATCGACGATGGATTGTAACTTGATGAGAAAATGTTCTTGAACTTGTATTTCTTTGCAAGCCTTGTCATCAGTTGATTTTTAAAGTAGAGGGCTTTGTCTGAAATAATCTTGTACGGGACTCCATATCTGTAAATAAGGTTGGTCTTGATAAAATCAGTGACTTGTTTTGCCCCCACTTCTCTTAATGGAATGTCTTCAGCCTACTTTGAAAAATAGTCTGTGGTTGCCAGAATAAACACATGGCCGCGAGAGGAGGATGGCTTGAAAGGTCTTATCAAATCGAGTCCCTGTGCATGGAAAGACCAAGATCATATGCTTGGGTCGAGTAATTGTGGTGGCCAGTTGATGGATGAAATCTCCATGTATTTGACAAGCTTGGCATGCTTTAGCAAACTTTATTGTATCTTGAACCATAGTTGGCCAATAACAGCTCAATCTTTTGATTTGGTTAGCATCTACATACCCCAGCATGAACTTTATTTAGGATATAAGTCGCTTCCTCTCTTGACAAGCATCTAATTAACACCCCTTCAAAAGCTTTTCTGTATAAGGTATCATTTTTAAATTGAACCTTAATGCTCATCGTTTCACATCTACCTTTTCTTTGGGTCAATGGGTAAAATATCGTACTGGATGTACTCAATAAGAGGTTGTCTTTAGTCTACCTCTTCTTTGACCTCAACAATCGAGACCACATTTTTTTCTTCAGTTTCATCAAAACAGTCCAAGGCTGAGGCCAGCAATTGATGTTCCCCGATTGTTATTTGAATTTTTCTTTCATCAGGTAGTATCAGTGAAGCAGCCAACTTTGCTAAGGCATCTGCTTTATCATTCTCAAACGTTGGAACATTATTAACCTATACTTGGAGGAATTGGTTCATAAGGCTTCTTGCTCTTTGGTAAAGAGGCACTAATTTGATATTTCTTACTTCGTACTGGCTATGTATTTGTCAGATGATTGACTGAGAATTACCAAATACTTCAAGCTAGTCAATACGCATTTTCTAGGCCAATTCTAGTCCAATAATAAGTGCCTCATATTCAGCTACATTATTTGAACTGATGTCAAGGAAAGAGAATGAATAAGGGATAAGTCTTCTTGATGGTGTGACGAACACAATCGCTAGCCTAGCTCCCCTATTCCTTGTTGCCCCATCAAAGTATAAATGCCATGATTTTGTTTTAACAAGCATAACTCCATCGCCAGGTAAATCATCTGGTAGCTCCTCATTATCTGGGCATGGATGTGCTACCAGGAAATCCGCTATAACTTGTCCCGTTACTACTTTCTGAGGCACGAACTAGATGTCAAACAGGGCCAAAAGCATAGCCCATTTAGCCAATCTCCCTGATAATAAAGGCTTAGATAATATGTATCTCAATGGGTCTGCCTTTGAGATTGCAATGATATGATGAGACAGAAGGCAATGCCTTAACTTTTAAATGGTAAACACTAAGGCAAGATAAATTTTCTTCATAGAGGAATAATTTTCTTTTACACCTACTATTGTTTGGTTGATATGGTACAGGCATTTTTTTGGCCTTCATCATTATATTGAGCCAACATGGCCCCCAAAGATTGTTTAAGGGCTACTATGCATAAGATTAGTGGTCTTCCCTATATTGGAGCCATTAGAACATGTGGTTTTGTGAGGTATGGCCTGATGCTTTCAAAAGCATTTTGATATGCTTGATCCCAAATGAAAGGTATGTCCTTTTTTAGGATTCTTGTGAAAGATTGACACCTTCCTAACAAATTTGAGATGAACCCTCATATCTAAGCGAACCTTCCTTATAAACCCCGTAGTTCTCTTAAATTTCTCAGAGAAGGCATTTGGATTATGGTTTTGACTTTGTCAGGATCAATTTCTATTCCTTCTTCCCGAACAACAAAGTCGAGAAATGTCCCTGAGGTGAAGCTAAATGCACATTTTAAGGGGTTCATCTTGAACTAATGTTGACGAAGCTTTTCAAAGAACCTTTTCAGGTTGTGTGGATGATTTTCTCAGTCTTTCATTTTTACAACCAAGTTATCAACATAACATTCGACGAGATTGTGGAGAAAATCATGAAAAGTAATCATCATGGCTCTTTGGTAGGTGGCCCCGATATTTTCCAAACCAAATGGCAGTGTTGTATAGTAGTATATGCCTTGTGGTGTTTAAAAGGCTGTTAAGTCCTCATCTTTGGGGTCCATTTTGATTTAATTGTACCCCAAGAAACTATCCATGAAAGACAAATCCCTAAACCCTGTAGTGGCATCCACAAGAAGCTCGATGATCGGCAATGTGAAATCATCTTTGGGACATGCATTGTTTGGGTTCTTGAAGTCGACGCATATTCGAAGTTAACCATTCTTTTTCTGAACAGGGATAATATTAGCTAACCAAGTTGGGTATTGAACTTACAAATGAAGTTAGCGTTTATGAGCTTGTCCATCAAAACTTCTATTTGGACTGTTAACTCATATCGAAAGCGCCGCTGAGGCTGCTTTATTGGCTTTGCACCTTCAAAAACAGCCAACTTATGAACAACGACATTTGGGTCCAAGCCCGGCGTGTCTTGATAACTCCAAGCAAATACGTCTTTGTATTCTTGAAGGACTTGTTCATATTATATCACTTCTTCATCATTTAGCATGTCACTCACAAAATTGGTTTGGAATAATAAGTTGTTCCCAAATTTATCTCCGGAAGCTGGTCAATTGTTGTTTGACTGTCATCTTCCATTTTTAGAGGTGCAGGTTGAATAGCCTCAACAAAGTTTTGAAAGGGCTTATGTTCAAGAGTTAAGTCACCATTTAAGCTTTTAGATGAATTAACTTGAGCGTCACCACACACGTCATTGTCTATATTGGCAATTTGATAATGTTTAAAAGCTTCTTGACAAGGAAATTCAAAATTTTGATCATCTTCCTCGTCTACAATGGACATGACATTAACTTGTTCTACATGCTCCGCTTAGCTAACTTTCTTTTGTTAATGAACCCAAACTAGGCTCCTAGGTTGTCGCTTTTTGTTCTTCAACTTTCACTTTTTTTTTTTTGCATTCTGAGCTTGAAATTCTTTTGTTTGGGTTCATTGACTTTCCTAAGTATATAAAAAATCGAGATTCAAGGTTGGGCTTGCTCATTTTGGGAGCACATCTCTTGTTTTTAAGGTGTGAAAACCATATCATTTGTGGCATAAGCCTTAAGAATTCCCCTATCATGTGATGTTTGAAGATTTTCAGAGGTATTCCCCTGAAATGATGCTTTCAGGACTCCCCCTGAAATGATGGCCTTTGCACATCCTTTCTTGTTCTTCTTCCTTCTCTTTGATGATGATGGTCCTCCTGGAGGTGGATAGCTTGAAGAGGATGCTCCTGTCGTAAGCTTTGAAGGGTTTTCCTTTAACACCACTCTCTTGTTGCCGAGTGATGTTCTTATGATTAGATTTTCTTTGGGTACCGACTGGTCAATTCTTCAGAGGGGAAAAGTATAACTCGTGACAAGAGAGTTTGTACTTTCCCTCACCGGTGTCAAAACTTTTTGGCCGATCCTTCTTTTGTCCTTAGGTATGTATTTGAACACCACCTTTGATCGTGGGGATTGATCTTCCTTGGCTTCACTAGTGTAACTATTGACAACTGGATGACCTTTTGAGGCAAAGTAAGAGGCTTAGGATTTTCTCTTTGGTTACCCTTTCTTTGGCCTAAAAGAACTTCGGAGCTTCTAGAATCTGCTGATTTGTAAAACTTGGCATCAGCGTAATTCGCTTCTTGCCAATGAAAAGCATTTGCATCCTTACGGATTGTTTTCTCTATTGCCATGCTCATCAGTGTATTTCATACACTGGTGAAAAGTTAAGGTAATAGCCTTGTTAGTATAGAGCCACTGCAGCCAAGGTAGGGCATTATAAGAAGTGTCGGCAGCTATCACATGAAAGAGAGCATCTATATGAAGGCCATCTAGCACGGTTTTTAAAGCAATAGTGCCCAAGACTTTTTGCCCCACCTGATTAAATCTTATGTTGTGAGCAAAGTTGGGGGAACTGATTTGATGTTATCCCTATCGCTCTCAATATCCCCAAAGGAAGAAGGCTGACTGCAGAACTGTAGTCCAGTAGAATTTGATTTATAATTTTATTCCCGATCATACCGGTGACATATAAGGGTCTGTTGTGATTTGCAAGCCCCAACTGGAGGTCTTCATAAGAGAATGTTATGCAAGCCATGCAAGCAGCACACCGGTTTAAAGGGAGGGCAACACCTCATCTACCTCAATAGGGTCAACTTGATCTTTGTAGTCATCAGAGTCCATTAACGCCTGAATAAGTGCCCTTCTTAGCACCATCGACATTTTTAGAGCATCATAGACACTTAGGCATGCTGGGATTCGCTTGAGATGGGAGATGATATCATAACGAACCTTTTCCTTATGAGATCCTTGATGNNNNTGACAGGGGACCAGGATGGGAGGATCCGTCATAGGGTCTTTAGTCAACTCCTTGTCTCTAGTGACACCTTTACTATTTGAGCATCATGAGAGTGCTTCTTTTCCATTTTGCTCCCTAGCATTCTTCGATGCTGGCGACTCCTTTATTTCCATTTCTTCCTCCTTCTCTTTCCTAGCCGATTTAGGTGGTTAGGATTAACAACGGATCGAAGAGTTATTTGGTCCACTTCTTGAGTGGTATCTGTGGCTTGACGTTCAATTCTTTACATTCATCATCTCATGAAACCGTGCAACATTGCGCTACTTACCATTCTTCAGGGTTATCATCCGATGAGTCACTGTTGGAAAAACCTTTGGGTATGTAATCACCTAAAGTGAAAGAGGTCTTAATTGTTGGCACGTACTCCTCTTCGGAAGTTGTATCTAACTTCTTTTTGGTCCTTGACCCCTTCTTCGTGTTTTTCTTGTTTTTCTTTTGTGGCGGCTTTTGTCCTCTCATTTTAACTCTTGGGGACTAAGAAGCTGGGACAACTCCCTACTGAAATGATCTTCTGCTGAGGTAGGTTTGCGACCCAAAGCCGCCATTATCATCATCATCTTTTGATGTTGCCCATGACTCTAAACTTGGGTCCAGATAGAAATTGTATAAGGTGGGTGCTCTTGTTGAGGGAGGAGGCATATCTAGATATGCCCAACTACAACAACAACAACACCACCACCTCCTAGTGTGGATCCCACTTCCATGAGGTTGATGGGGACCGCATAAGGTGGTAATGATACCGTTGGGATCCCTTCATTAGTTTCTGAGGATGATGGGCAAGATTCATCCCTATGTTCAACCATTGAGGTTGCATTTAACGATTTGGTTGGAGCTCCTTCTATCTTAATTTCTCCCCTTCTGGTCATGTCTTTGATTATGTCTTTGAAGAAATAACAATCTTTAATAAGGTGGCTAATGATC
The DNA here is from genome assembly GCA_002740545.1 of Lophocereus schottii. Taxonomy (NCBI): domain Eukaryota; kingdom Viridiplantae; phylum Streptophyta; class Magnoliopsida; order Caryophyllales; family Cactaceae; genus Lophocereus; species Lophocereus schottii. Next base: position 14,419 of record NCQV01081550.1, read on the forward strand.
CTATGGTATGACCAATACTTACGATCATTTGTCATATTGATCTTGGTAGGTCGTTTTGGCTCTGGAAAAGAAATAGCTTTTGCAGCCATCAACTCATCAAATATCCTTTGAACATCATCATCATCGAAGGTTCCTTTCCTTGGAGGGTGACTCGTCGACCTTCCCCTTTTTGCTTGCCTTTGCTATTTTTATTGACATTCCCACCATTGGTTGGCTTTGGGCTTTTTCTGAAAAAGGTAGCCACCAACTGTCCGTTCCTGGTCGACCTTTTGATTTCTTCCCTTTTGGTCTATATACTTCTTTAACGGGCAAGCTGTCTTCTCACATTGCTTGCCTTAGACATATAGGCGTCGAAGTTCAGCAACGCCAACGTATGTGGCAATTTGAGGGTCCAAATTGTTAGTGCATATTTGAACTGGTGATTGCTCACTAAACTTTTCTGGGCATTGCAAGCCTAGACTCCTTCATCTCACAATGAAGTCATTCGCATTATCATTTGGCCTCTGGGGTGCATCAACAAGGTCTAGTATAGAAACGTTTTGCCTTGAACTCACGAACTGAGCCAAGAATGCCCTTTGGAGGTCATCACAAGTGTACAGTAACCCAGGCTAAAGCTAGGTATACCATATAAAGGCTGCCCCTTTAACGGACTGTACAAACTCCTGAATTAATAATGCATCATTCAAGGCAGTTTCATGACATGCCGAGTAAAAATGGGCCAAATGTTCATGTGGTGACCCATTTATCCCGTCAAATTTTTCAAAGTTTGGCTTTTGATAACCTTTCGATAATGGCATCGAGTTGTAATGACTTGGATATGGGTTCCTGTACTCTAACACTGAGAGAGTCATGGCTGCTTGGTGCTCTTTGATCCCTTGGGCCATCAACTCCTTGATATTTTGCGGAGCGATAATTGTGTTGCTACTGTTTGCCTTATTATTTTTTTCTCNNNNTCTGTTTTCAAGGGGAATAGCGGGATTAGCAATTTTGGCCTCTTTTTCTACAAGCCTCCTTTGCGGCTCTTGCATTTGTTCCTCGAGGCTTGGAGCGCTAGTCACTAAGAGAGGCATATTTTTGGCTTGATCATCCTAGCTAATTTGACCTCGTGGGATAAAGGCCGACAATTCCTCTTTAGGGAAAAGAGTTTTGAGATCGTAAAAGGCAGGACTTATAACCTCATATTGTTCTTCGGGTTGGTCCTTACCCTGGCTAAGGGTAGCGACAGAGGATTGTAGAGTCACCTCAGTATATGTTAAGGCTTTAGCCCTTGATCTTGTGATCTGGCCAGTATAAGCCTGTGACCCAACCTTTTCTGAGGTCAAGTCGCGTTGGCTTTGTGATCTAGAAGGTAATATCCTCATGGCTTTTGCAGGAACTAGAGGAGGAGTAGCCTCCCTGACCTGTACAGTCCTGGGCATCATGGTAGGGGTGCTTGAGGCCGAGGGTTTATTGAATCTAACCTTCGGAGTTTTAGGTGTTTCTAAGTAGGAGGTCATCATCACCTCAACTTTGGGAATATCAATGGGGATAGCTCTGATGAAAATTCACCTCCTCGAGCGAATTTGAGGAGCCTTTTTAACTCCTGAGATTCTTCCCCAAATGGCCTATTAGAGTTCTTCAAGGTTGGGGGTTTTTTACTTGGCTTTTCCCGTTCTTGGTGCATGCAGGAGCCCAAATCTACATTGGGCTAGAGGAAAGACTTGAGCTTGCCTCAGGGTAAGTTAGGAACCCAAGCCTGCCTTGGTAGGATTGTGACTCGATTTGCAGATGCCTCCCTCCTTAGGGTTCCCATCGAAGTTGGAATGGACTTGCGGGAAACTGACACTGGGTTGTGTGGCATAGCCATTGATGGGCTTGCTATGAAGGATGGCCTTTGTTGAGAAGCCCTCCTCAAAGTTGTTTTGGCTAGCTCCAGAGCTGGTGACGGACCTAGCTTGGTTGCCACTAGACGTAGCATGGTGCTTGTCGCTTTTGCACTTATTGCACTTTAGGTTCTTGATCACTTTATTGGTTAGCAATTTGTCAGTCATAGGGGCAGCCCTGCTTGCCTTTTCAAGACCCTATAGTGGTTCGATTGAATTTGACAATAGGAACTCAGCAAGGATGGATCGTGGCCCAATAGTGAAGACCACCTGCACATTCTTCCTTGCTTGGAACATCCCCCGTTTGATCCTGAAGGTGACGGGAAGCTTGTTGAAGTTGATGGTGACTTGAGGTGCCCATTATTCCTTTATGAAAACACACAAAAACAAAAGAAAAGACAGAAAAATATTGCATATAAGTAAACATAAATAAATTGGAGATGAAAAGAAAGTAGAGTCCCACCAGGCGTGCCAAAAATTATGTTGGGCAAAATTTAATGAAAATAAATAATATGCAGAAGACAACTTTCCGACGTATGAAAATGTACATCGGTTTATTTTGAGTACGATCCTATTCAAGAGGATAAACCTCCTTAACTACGCCCCCTCTTGGGAGACCACCCTTTAATTTCGACTCATTTTGTTTTAGTTTTTTTTTTGTTTTGTTTTGCATTAATAAGACTTCAAATAATATGGATCGATGATTATCATATTTTTAACGTCGAATCTCCCATACCCAAAACCTAATTGTATCAAATAGTGGCTATGTAGGCAGTTTCTTGGAAGGGTATTATATGTACACATTCTTCATGTGGAGGTTAGGGAGCGGGTAGTTTTATTTAGTTTAGAATTTGGGTTGCACTCATTTTTTATCATGAGCTGCTTATGTACCTCTTTTATAGAGGATTAAACCAACCGTAGTTCTTTAAAATTTAATTTGGTTTAATTTGTATTTTACTTTGGTTATGTTAATAACCATGATTTAATTTGATTTTATTTTTGGATTTTATTTCTATGGACTATGATTTAATTTTGTTGCTTAATTTTGTTTGGCTTTGATAGCGAAGTTATGCATTATGGAGGGCGGAAATTTGGTGAGCTTGGTTGTGTATTTGGCTCGGGTCTAATTGAGTTTGCTGTACTTATAATTTGAGAAAGATTTGTCTTTTTAAGAAGCTTGTTGTTGTTTTTTTTTTTTTGGTTTTGGTTACGTAATGTGTATCCAAAGGTCACAGAACGGTAATTCTAGCCTTCAGTGAAAGAGGGGGAGATAAACAAGGCTTTTTGGTCAATTTTGTGGACTTGGAAATTTAAGGGGGTCGATTTTTTAAGCCTGTTTGAGGACTTTGATTTAGACCAATCTCGACAAAATTTTATATCGAGCTTCCTACGTATCCTTAGTAGAATCAAGTTATCATAATTCTAACCGATATTCGACTTAATCATATTTTTGTTATAGGCCTTTGTACATTTGGCTAAATGAACATGAAATTTCTCTAGCTCTGCTCATATTGGACTCTTCAATTCTATTATTAAACAAATTTGATACAAGTCACAAATTTCATTAATGACGTTTTCGGAAAGTCGATAGTTAAATACCCATTATCGTCATTATTTTTTTTTGGGCGTTGGTACTGTTGTGTCAATCTTGTTGACAACAGAACTTTAAATACACTTTAAATGAGTTGAATTTGATTGTGTAAAGGACTCCCTAAGCAGTTGTTCTTCATTGGTATTTTCCTCTTTATTTTTTTGTGTCCACCTCTACTATGCTTCTCCTCTAGTTTTGATAATGAAGAGGGGGCATGCGGTTAAGTGAAGATGGTAGGGGAACATGGAGTACCCACTACTCCTTTTTCTTCTCTACAACTACCCCCAAATAATTTTTAAAAAATGGTATTTGACTATCATACAAAATAGAAGTTGTCTTGTTCTGATGATACTAGTGTAAGTAGAGATTCCAGGAAGCCCAAGTTTTATGAGTGTTAAATAATTTTGTGCTCAACATAATCGGTTCTGAATAATTTTGACATAAAAATTATTCAAAAAAATTGATGCTTGGTTATAAAAATTCACTATTAAGACAATGGATAAAGGCGGAAAAGGAAGAAACATTAGATATCATTCAGAGAAAGAAGAAACATTAGTTATCATTTAAAAAATAAAAAAATGACGATGATGATGTTAAGTGCCGTCCCTTCTCCCTATTTCGTTGCTCTGCAAATTAACCATGATGAATCATTGATGAAGATAATGGGGGGTTTGAGCCTTTGTTTATGAAAATATAGTGACAACTTTATGTCAAAAGTCCAAATAAAATATGGTCTTTCAAATTTGATTACTGTAAAAATGGAGTTGTCTAAGGAATTTTATCAATAAATTCAGCCAAAAGTGAGACAAGGGGGAGAACAAAGAGTAATTTGGTTGATAAAATTTACTCTTGTGTGTCATTCATTCCTACCAGATCTAAAAAAGGAAGAAAACAACAGCTTGTTGAACGGAAAAAAAAAAAGGGAGATGCAAATCAGATGACCAAAAAAACATGGGGAGGAGCAGTATTTATAAATCATGAAACCAAAACCTAATCAGAAAAAGTCACCGACTGGGGATAGGACTCTAGTTTGAAGATCTTGTTATCGATTAAAGAGACGATTTATCCATTAACTAAAAAGAAGGAGAAAACAAAGGAAAGTACCAATGAAGAGGAAGACAACAGGTGCTCAACGTTTTGGGGTCTGATTGATACAACTGCTTGGGGTGTCCTTTACACAACCAAATTCAACTCATTTATGGTGTTTTCAAAGTTCTATCAACAAGCTTGGGAAAACAGTACTAACACAAAAAAAAAAATTAATGATGATAATGGGAATTTAACTATCCACTTTCAGAAAATGTCATTAATGAAATTCATGACTTTTATCGAGTTAGTTCAATAATAGAATTGGGGAGTCCAAATAAGAGCAGAGCTAGAGAAATTTCATGTCCATTTAGCCAAATGTACAAAGGGCAATAATAAAAATATGATTAAGTCAAATATCAGTTAGAACTATGATGATTTGATTTCACTAAGGATACGTAGGAAACTCGATATAAAGTTTTGTTGAGTTCGGTCTAAATCAAAGTCCTCAAATAGGCTCAAACAACCGACCCCCTCAAAGTTCCAGGTTCACAAAAATAGACCAAAAAGCCTTATTTATCTTCCCCCTCTTTCATAGAAGGCCAAAATTATAGTTCTGTGACATTTGGTTACATGTCACGTAACCAAAACCAAAAAAAAAAAAACTACAAACTTCTCAAAAAGACGAATCTTTCTCAAATTATAAGTACGGCAAAGTCAATTAGACTCGAGCCAAATACACAACCAAGCTCACCAAATTCCCCCCTCCACAATGAAAGCTTGAAAAAAATAATTTTTGAGCCAAGAACTACGTTGATTTGATTTCGTCAAGAATACATAGGAAGCCCTTAAATAAATGTTAGGTGCAATCAGAAGTCAAAAAATATATATATAGGGACCGATTCCAAGAAGGGATAAATCGGCAAACAAAAAAATGGCCTTGAACTGGCTAAAAAAAAACATGCATAACTTCGCTATCAAAGCCAAATAAAATTAAGCAACCAAATTAAATTCTAGTCCATATAAATAAAATCCAAAACTAAAATCAAATTAAATAATGTTTATTAACATAATCAAAGTAAAATACAAATTAAACCAAATTAAAATTTAAAGAACTACAGTTGGTTTGATCCTTTATAAAAGAGGTACGTAGGCAAATCACGATAAAAAATAAGTGCAATCCAAATTCCAAATCAAATGAAATCACCCGCTCTCTAACTTGCACATGAAGAATGTGTACGTATAGTACCCTTCCTAGAATGTGCCTATACAACCACTACCTGATGCAATTAAGTTATGGGCACGAGAGATTCAATGTTAAAAATATGATAATCATCGATCCACATTATATAAAGTCTTATTAACACAAAACAAAATAAAGAAAGAAAAAGTAAAATAGAACGAGTCGGAATTAAAGGGTGATCTCATGAGAGCGGGACGTAATTAAGGAGGTTTATCCTCTTAAATAGAGTCGTACTCAAAATGAACTAAAGTGCATTTTTGTACGTTCGAAAGTTGTGTTGTGCATATGTTTATGTTTATGTTTACTAATATGCGGTATTCCCTGTCTTTTGTTTGTTTTGTGTTTTGTGTGTTCTTCTGTAGGAAAGATGGCACCTCAAGTAATCGTTAACTTCAATGAGCTTCCCGACACCATTGTGGTTAA
>NCQV01081553.1:0-10815 GCA_002740545.1 Lophocereus schottii
ACGCCTCTTGTTTGTCAAATGTGTGCAACTAGTTGAGATTTGCTTTACATCTTCGCGAGGCATGTGCAGCCGACTTAAATGATACGCTCGTTGCAAACAGGCAAATCTTTTCAAAGATCTTGCACGCCTCTCTTCTTTAAAGCTATTCTCTAAATTGCTTCATTCTCTCACCTCCACCTCAAAATTCCTCTTGCTTTCGAAAAAATCCTAATCTCTCTCCTCCCTCTGCAAAAATGGCATCCCCCATTAGCATCAAGAGTTCCTTGTCCTTAACCCAGGGCAACCAGTCACCTAGTACAGCTTCGTAAATAGTTACGGCCCTGTTTGCTCCCACACAATTTCTGGCGACTTTCATGGAAGGTAAATCTGCTGAACCATCTCACCCCGTTCTTTACTAACCTTTTGGGTTTCTGAAGAGCACAGACCTCAGAACAGTAGGTCTAAAATTAGAAGACATCCCCTATAAATTTGGGTGGGATTTAGTTCTGTTTGGCGAATCGGATGTATGTCAGAAGTCTGGAGAAAAACAAGAACCTTTTGGGGAATCTGGTCGGGAAATTGGGGATAAAAATGAGCACTTTTTGTCTGAACATGGCCTGGGTGACATCGATTCTTTCGGGCTGTTTCCAGAACAGAAAACACGGGCCGAAACAGGGGCTGAGATTTTTGAAGCAGTGTTTAGGGATGACCTAGGAGAAGATTTATCAACAGAAGCAGGGGGAAGTAGTGGTCAAATGGAGGGGTCTCCTACCGAGACTGAACAAGCCACACCGGTACCACAAACCGGTGAAAAATGCAAAAGGTATAAAATTGTGGCTAGGCGCAGTAGAATGCCAAGATCAAGACCACCATCAAGGCCTAAAAGCGGCCAAACTAAAGAACCCCCAAAGACTGAAACCCCTGTCCAACCAAAACGACAAAATCTCTCTCCGGCCAGACCCACGATCAGGCCAACCTGAAAATCAGTCCGAATTGCTTTTCAATCCACATCTGGTCCTGCCAACCAGCCTTCTCCTGTTGTTGAGGAAATTAATTCCTCTTCTGAGCCTTCCTCTGATAGTGACACTGAGAACACCTCCTTCAAACAGGGCACTCTTGTGTTCTCAGAATCCTCATAGGACAAGCCTCTGCCTGCACCCAAACCATCACCCACCAAAACCCCCAGTAAGAGAAAAGCCTCCCTCAGACATGCCTCCACACAAGACACCCCTACTGAGCCCCAGCCTAAGAAAGCCAAGAAGTCTACCCCATCTGCCATTTCCGCCAAGCTTAGCCAATTGCTTCAGAGACGGGTACTCAGGGGCAAAATCATCAAGGTAAAGTATTTTGAGGAACAGGGTGTTGGGGTGTTCCTGCAAAACCTGCATGCACAGGGATGGTTTGAACCGTTTATAAACACCCAGCTGGAGTGTTCTGTCCACGAGTTGACACAGTTTTACGCCAACCGCACTGTCACCGAAGGAGTGGTGACAAGAAATGTTAATGGGAAGCAGCTTCGCTTTGATGCGAAGACATTAAGGGAAATTTTGGGGATTCCCTCCACAGACTTTGATGTATATGTGAGGGAAGATAAGGCTGTTCTTGGGACAGCCAGGCTGTTGGAGCTTTCCCAGAAATTCAGCCAGCAAGCAAGCCTGCAAACACCCCAGTCAGCGAAGAAAGGGGACACGACATCTCTCCATCAGTTGTTGTTTCGGTTCATCATTAAGAATGTCATCCCCAAGGGCCAGGGCCGCAATCTTGCCGATGCTATGGATCAGTGTTTTATGGATCCGATGGACAGGGAAGAGCAAATCAACCTTCCTGCCATCATGATTCGTCATATTGTAAGAATTACAAACACCTCCAGGGAACATGACCTTGGGTATGGCTTCTTCCTAACTTGTGTTTTTGAGCACTTTGGGGTGAAGTTGCAGAAAAAGGTGGGAGCTCAGTTCATAGATAAAATCGGGAGTAACACCCTTATGGGCTGTGGATATACTTTGATTGAGGGGTCTGCCTCAGAACAGGGGACTAAAACATCCCGTCCTCCTATTCCTGGTAGTTCCTCAGTCAAAATTGAGGCTGCTCTGGAAGAAAACTCTCGACTAAGTGCTAAGCTTACTGCGGTGAAGGCTGCCCTGGGCGAGGAAAAGGCTCTCAATGCAAAACGCCATGAAGATATCCTCGCCCTTCTCTCTTCCCTCTTAGCGAAATTTTCCCCTCCTGCTCCCTGATCACCCCCCATATGCTGTTCTCATAGGCTGTTCTCACTTCTCTTGGTTGTCCTCTCTTGCTAGTTTGTACTCTATGTTGCACTCTTTTGGTGAATAACAGGTTATCTTGTTTTGATTGGCTTTGCCTTGCTTGCTTTTTGTTGTGAATTGCTTGTGTGTGACTAGGATGGCCAATCTCATTATCGTCCAAAAACACTTGCGTGTATCGCATGTTGACTTTCCTCCATTACCCAAGTGGTGGTGATAGCAAACACCCTCTATTTGACTGTTTTCCCTTCCTTTTTAATGATGCCAAAAGGGGGAAGATCCTGTTTTAGTTTTCGATGCTAGCTGCTTCATGTGAATTATTAGTCCTATGAATGATTGACACTAACACGTCATTTGTCCTTGAAAGTCAATATGGTCACTTAGTTTGTCATCATCAAAAAGGGGGAAATTGTTATGATGTATAAGGTTTTAATGATAGCAAATCCAAGTGTTGTTGTTGTTCTAAACAGGCTCTCCAAACCGGTTCTTACTGCTGCTCTCAATGTCTTAAACTTGCTTGACTAATGGTTGACTAAGAATAGGTACTCAAGTCAGCGATATAAGTGCAACCATGAGGAACAGGTTCTGTGAAGTATTTGAAGCAGTAAATTCGTCTTTCTACAAGATGACTGGTCGTTATAACAAGATGTCTTGATTTGATTTAGATTTTATACTTTTAGACTCTTGTTAATATGCCAATTAGAAACTCTTAACTTACGATTTACTTGAAACGGTTTTGCTTTTTGAAAAATATTTCGGATCACCCTTCAAAACAGTCCTGGAAATAGGGTGGTCAGGGTGTTTCCAGACTAAGTTGCGAAAAATAGTTTTACACGATTTTTTTCTTTCTGATTTTGAGCAGCTTCTTCAAGATTGCAAGCAATTTTTTTATGGAGCATCTTACCCCTTACCCTAAAACGGTTATTTTAATTTAAAGGGATTTGCAAAATCTTTTGAATAGAAAGAATCTCCAATTTTTGGCAAGTGGATAAGATTGTTGAGGAAAACATAGGCTAGTAGTTGAAATCTTAGAATCACCGCCTTATACACATGGCTAAGAAATTCTTTCCAGCTCATGTTACCTCAGCCCTTGTGGCTAGGGATTTTAGTTTCCAAAAATCTGAGAAATTGTTTTACAAAGTACTATATAAAGTCGATTTCTACAACTCAGAAACATCAGTTTTCAAAGGCAAAAATTCAGCGTTTATGTGCTTAAAATTTTGAAAAGAAAACTGAGTCAAGAGAGTGATATATTTGAGCTTTCAAAGTTGGCATACTAGGACTTCATTGTACCCTATATTAGCTTAGTTGAGAAGCATTGTAATAGGGTGTTTTTCTTTATATTCTTCTTTCACAAAAGTGAGTTGAGTGTGTGTCCAAATCAAGGGGATTTTGGACATAGGGTAACGGGTCTTAGGGAAGACGGTTACGTGGTTTGCAATTTGTAACAAGGTATGTTACTATTGTCATGTGTTTAGCCCGTTTAGTGAAGTGTGTAAATCCTACACGAGGTAGGTCGTGGTTTTTCACCTCAGTTGGGCTAGAGGTGTTTTCCACGTATAAAAAATCCTGTGTCCATTATTTCCGCATTAAATTTTGTTGTTTTTTCGCTTCTGCACAACTTAGGAACAGTCTGTACAAGCAGGGTCTAAGACTGTTTGCCAGCATATTGTAAAAATCAGACACCACAATTCACCCCCTCTTGTGGTTGTGTACTCTCGAAAGCAACACACTTGCATATTGGTTTGCCGCTAGGTCTTTAGAGGAGTAGAACGAAAACCCACATGGCTAAAAGTAGTATGAAGGCTTGAAGAGCAACTTGCAAGTGCAATTTCACCGTTACCACTTTTGGGGCCCAAAACAGGATTGTTCCCACCGAATGTGGTGTATAGATTAGAAGAACCACTTATGAACGCGGTCTATTGTTAGGCCCTACAGAACCATACACGCCAAAAAGTGGTGCGAAGATTTAAAGAACCACTTGTAAACATGGCCTATCATTAGGTAATTTAGAGCCCAAAATAGGACCATACACGCCAAAAAGTTTTACAAGTAGTGAGGACAGCTGGGTGGTAGAAAACTAATATTTTTTGATTGATTTTCCTTCATGCTCCCCTTCTTTTATATTTGTTTTGCTTAGACACTATTTTGTTTGCTGATTTCCTTCCTAAAAAAGAAACTAATTTCGTATTTTCTACTATTTTCAAGTTATTTATAATGGTGCATCTTAAGGAATTTTAGCGTGACGACAAGCTTTTCCTTTCTATTGTGGATAAGGAGCATGACAAACCCCTAGTCAGGGAGTTCCTTCCGGGTCCACCATTCTTTGAGGAGGCCGAAGGCCAATTAGGCGCCTGTTATAGAGCCATCGTCTTTTCCTCCCAAGTTTTCCATTTGAGTGGAGAAAGGTGTGGAGGATGACTCAGTCGGGTACTTCCTATAGGGATGTACCATGACAAGTCCAGCCTGCTTACCGAGTTTCCTATGCTTGAGCACCGTATCATATCCGAGCAATCCAGATGGGGTCCTAACATTCTACTTTGTGGAGAGTCTGGCTATATTCCCTTGTGCTGGGAATGGACAGAGCATGTGCTCTCTTGCTTTGAGGTGTGCCCGAGGAGATGTTCCCCATACCAGGCGGTGTACGTCTTGTTTTACTCCTAACGTCATGGCATTGTGTTGTGTGCCTTCCCTGATAGTCAGTGTCCTGCCACCAACACCCTTCACACCATATCTAGAGAGATGTCTATCTCCCTATGGGACTTGCACAGACTTAGCGGGCTTCCAATTAGTGGCAAGATATATGACGAGACCTTCCCTAGTATCCAAGCTTTCGAGTATTGGAACAAGCAGAATTTGAGGATTATCCCATCTTCTTGTAAATTCTTGTTTGGTGTCTTTAGAAGTTTAGAAAAGATGCCCATATACAAGAAGGGAGTCAGTGTTAAGGTTTGGATTGACTTTTGGTGTTAGAAGATGCTTATCCATAACCCACGAACATGGTGCTGCCATCGTAGCTCGACTCCAACGAGGACTCAAAATCCAAGCGGTTAGATTCAGCCTCAAGACCTTTGTTGGTGTCATGATGAGTTGGATGTCTTTAGAAGCCTCAGGTATCCTGAAGAGAAGAGGGAGAGCACTATCTTGCCATCTTCTTGTCAAGTTGGTTATGCGTCTTTGCACTTCCTGAGATCGGGGAGAAGTTTATTTGCTTGGGGATTTTGGAGAGTGCTAGTTTGATGTAATCTGGTTGCACTTTTTGGCTGGCAATCTCTGTGCTACCAAGCATCTGCATTGGCCTTAATGGGGTTACTAAGGATATGAAGCCTTCTTATCCATGGTCATTCTTTCCTTGCCACTACCTTTACGGATAGCTTGCCCACTATTTCAAGAGTCACCATGTATTGCAGCCTCCCCCTCTAGGTCCTTTGATGGTGTGTTACTTCAGGTCACAATTGACACGCAACAACATTGTGGATGCTTATGAGCTTATACATGAGTGGAGAGCCTCTGATTGGGGATGCCTTATGTTAGGAAGGAATCGATCGAAGACCCTTCTCGATAATGGAGATCTGGATGAGGATAGGTCGAGTTACTCGATGGCTCCTCAAGATGGCTTCCTTGCTATTCGACGGGGTGTCATTTTCTATATTGAATAGATAGGCCTTCAAGCGTACAGTGGCGTTGTAGATAATCAAGGTTGATCCCACAGAGACTAAGTGAAACTACTAGGTTATAGTACCTCAAGATATACTAAGCAAATCAAAGTTTGCTATTGAAACTAATTTAATTTAGCGTTTAACCTAATGGATAAATATTGAAGGAATTATACAAAACTAGCTATCTTCCAATTCACGTATCAATCAAGCAGTTCTTCCTCTAATGGTTTGTTTTAAAACCGATAATCGAATTATCACAACCCTCTTTTAAGGTGAAGTGAAATACCCAAAACAAATCAGTCATCAATTTTCATGGATTTCTCAATTAGTTTAGGTTCATTAGGCTCACGATTATAAAATCAATGTTTTCTCAATCCATAATTCTCTGTCAAGACATCACACAATCAAGTCAAATCCTAGGATTCTGGTATTTGTGATTTACCATTCAGTCCTTCATACAAATACCCACAACCTGCAAAAAATTGATCAGGTTTCTCACAAGATAAAAACTTCTAGATTTCGATAAAACAATCTAACAATTCTTAAAGCACCAAATAATATCAATACAAGATCAAGAAACTAACAAATGTTTATATAAATCCAAAATCAAACCACAAATATAATTAAATGTACAAAGCATAAATCTAAAATTAGAGAAGAGAAGAGAAGAGAAGAGAAGCTAAAATAGATGTTCAGCCAAAGAACGCGCTTGAACCGTCGTGTAAATCCGAGATGGAATCCATATAAATCTTCACTTCAACTCGCTCTCTCTCCTTCTAAAATCTAAACGCTAATCCTAGGTAGAATGATATGAAGAATGGAATGATGGGATGTGTATTTTTGCTGCTTGAGGGATGGGTATTTATAGGAAAACCCAATCAACCTCAGCCACACGATGTGAGAAAATGAACAGGCTAGCAGTTACACCTCTACCACGGTCTGTGGCATCTACCGCGGGCAGACCGTGGTGCTTTCTAGCTCATCATTCTTCTATTCTTCTCTATGCACATAACAACTTAGGGGCATCCGTGGTGAGTCAAAATATACCCATTTAGGGTCAAATGCTGAGTAGTAAGGCTTAAAATCTTACAAAATACATCAAACAGCTATACCTAAGCATAAATCAAGAATAGAAGTATAAATCATAGCATAAAGCACGTAATTCTCCTAAAGATATGGAAAAATGCCCCTAAAATGATATACACATTAAGCACTTACCAAACTCCCCAATGCTTAAACCGTTGCTTGTCCTCAAGCAAACACTAAATAAAACCAATGAGGGAAGATGCATTTATGATACAAGACATGACAAACCCCTAAAAGTAGGCAAGTTATAGCATATCAAAAGTAAGAATATCAATCAACAGTAACCCCAAATAATAGCCATAACTTTTCAAAATCAGGCGGAGAAGTTTTTGGAAGAAGTATAAGACCACAAGCTCGATATCAAACTTAATCACCCCAAAGAACCACAAAGCATGTCATGCAAGCCGATGGAATTGAGTAGAGCTAAATAGACTGGCAAAACCTCACGTTTAGGAAATGTGGAACACTTTTGCTTATATGTTTAAAATAGAGCTTAGGTTCACTTAAGACTCATTCTAAAGATGCAATCTACCATATGCTTGACAAGACTCTCAAATTCTCCACCACTAAAATGCAATGTACAGAAGACAATCAAGAGGACTTTATACAGGTTATAATGTGGGCTAAAAAAGGTTAAGGGTAAGAAGTGGGCAAATGCATTTGGGCAATGTGGAGCCACTTAGCCAAGTGACTATGGAGCAACCAACCAAACACCAAGCAACTATGAAGTTCACCAACATGCCAAACCCTAAAATACCATGAACATATCCCATGAATGAAATAGGAAATGAGTTGACAAAAAAAGAATCTCAAGTTATGTACATATCCAATGCTAATCACGGAGTTTTTTTCCTTGTTTTTTTCTCGTTTTTTTCCTTTTTTTTTGGCTTTGCTTTTTTTTTCCCCCTCGCAAGATGACTTCATCTTCCTTCTTTTTCTTTTTCTTCAACATAATTTTTTTTCCCTTTTTTGAGAAATGAAATGAAAATTACAATTATTGAAAGGCATAGGATCACGAACTATCAACTCACAATCGAACACATATAGATGCACAACCCAAACAAGAGGGAAACACAGCAAATGCTCAATATCATCAATCCCTCAATAAACCCACATACCTAAGCCACTTTAAAACTCAAATATCCCCAAAACCACCCACTACATAGATGAAGTGATGCTCCATAGACTTGGCTTAAAGGTAGGAATATGTGTTTAGCCAAGGGCTAATATGAAATGTTCACAACAAATACTGATATAAGCTCAAAAGGGCTAGCAAAGGAAATAAGTATGTAACACAAGGGAAGGCTATTTGGCTATGTAGCTAAAATGATCAACAATCAAGAATGCCTCTATCTTCTCATCAACTATGCATATGCTAATGTGGTTTTGACCAAGAGTGAGGGTAAGTTCTAGAGATGCAATATGGAAGAGTCACACACATGAAAGAAATATGAGACTAAATATAATGAATTAGTCCAAATAAGGCTCAAAACCTCATGAGACACCCACCAAAGTTGCATTAAGCTCATAAAATTACTCCATGTATAGACATTAGTGCTAATGACGCCAAGGGAGTAATATAATTCTCAATCAAGACAAGTGTCAAAAAAAAGAAATATTGACAAAACCTTCAAAAATGTTAGCACCAAAAGGGATAATACATCAAAAGATATTCAAGCTAATGAAAGCTATCATGCCTAAAAAATCATCATTGAAGATTATCTCCAACCAATCCTCGCCATCTCTATATGCAAATCTAAAATGCAAACCTAAAAATCAACTAAATGCAACATGCTAACAAAAAGAAACCTAAAACTATATGCTCTAATAGGTATGCAAACTAATAACTGAAATAGAAGACATAGAAACTACCCTTCCCCCTTGCTTAAATAAAGCATTATTATTTAAAGGAAAGAAAGGTAAAAGAAGGGAAAGGGAAAACAACAAAGAATAATCTCACTAGGTTAGGTGTTGGGCACATCTAAGCTAAGCGGCCTCACAATAATTGGGGCACATGGAGCATTAGCCACTCCATCACAATGTTAAGATTCAAACCTTCAAATCACACATCGTCATTGCACGCAGAAGCTTATGAAACTCCTGGGACCATAATTTATAAAATAAAAGGTAAGAGGCAATAATGAAAACCACACCAAAGAGTATAGGTATCCTCTTAACCTTAGCAAAGACCGTAGAAAAATCATAGGGAGGATTAAAGAATGTAGTCCATGTAATTTTCCTAGGTGGGTCCTCTAGTTACATATAAGGATCAATGGAGGGATCATACCCTCTTAAAGAACCTAGGGACACAAAATGGTCAACTGGCCTGTCAAGCATACTAAACATGCCATCCTCATAGCCTAAATCAACACTAGAATCACAAATCTTAGGACTATCAATGGGCTCCACATTGTCATACTCAGGGGAAAGGAGAGGGTTGTGAACACTTAGGGAAAACATAGGAATGATAAAGGGGATTAGGGATAACACGATCATCAAAACCAAGGCTAGGAGACTCCTTATGCATAAACACATCATGTGACTCCTCAAAAGGAGTCTCAACTAGATCATGCACCTTATAAAAAATATCTTCTGATTCAAAACAAGCATTAGCAATATCAAACCTAGCATAAAACCCAAAAGGATCACCTGCCTCAAGCCCTATGCACTGGACTAAAAGAAAGGACGAATCAGGCAAAGGAAAGGACAACTTCAACATTGTCTATTGGGGATGCAAAATAAGGTTGAGTATGACATGCATAATAAGGACACAAATTTATATCATGATCAGAAGAATTACAGAAATCACACCAAAAAGGAGCATAATAAGATCTAAAATAGAATGCGCAAGAATCAGGAAATGAATATCTAGAAACATGACTAGCCTTTTCAAACTCAAATGAATCCCAAACAATCCACTCAAGCAAATAACATGCATCATCAACATTTTTACTATAAAAATTCCAATACCCAAAAAGAGCATAGGTTTTACTATTCACACCCTCATCAATAATGTCCAAAATTTCCCATTTACCAATACGATAACCACGTTGAGCAAGACATTTAATAGCTTAAAATACCTCTAAAATAATTCATGCTCGAATTGGAGGAAATGGTAAATTGCCATTGTTTGTTTTTTCGATTTTTTTTGTTAATTTTCAAATTTTTTTTTACAGGTTCTTTTTTCGCAAACAAAAGTAAAATACTTAGTCAAACCCATTATGAAAAACCCAATATTTGACGCTAGTTCCTGACAACGGCGCCAAAAACTTCATAGGCCTGCAAGCGCACGGTGGCATGGTAGTTAATCAAGGTTAATCCCACAGAGACTAGGTGAAACTATTGAGCTAGATTCCCTCAAGATATGCTAAGCGAGTCAAAGTTTGATATTAAAATTTATTTAATATAGTACCTAACCTAATGGATAAATATTCAAGGAATTATACAAAACTAACAATATCCCAATTCATGCATCAGTGAAGCACTTCTTCCTTTAATGGGTGTTTTAAAACCAATAATCAAATTATCACAACCCTATTTCAAGGTGAAATGAAATACCCAAAACAAATCAATCAGCAATTTTCATGGATTTCTCAATTAGTTTAGGTTCATTAGGCACACGATTATAAAATCAATGGTTTCTCAACCCGTAGTTCTCTTGCAAGACTTCATGCAATCAAGTTAAATCCTAGAATTATGGTATTTGAGATTTCACCTTTCAGTCCTTCATCCAAATACCCACAACATGCGAGAAAGTGATCAGGTTTCTCACAAGACAATAAACTTCTAGAATTCGATGAAACAATCCAACAATTTCGAAAGCACCA
>NCQV01081556.1:1192-11704 GCA_002740545.1 Lophocereus schottii
CAAAAAAAGTAAAAAGATTTGTATTTCTGGGACCATTTACAAGATAATCTTAAGATTACACTATCATAGTATAAGTTGGTTCCCTTCTCCAGCAAGACCAGAAGAAAACAATCCTAGCCCATAGAAGGCAAAAAATATTGGTCCACCTCTCCTTATTAAGCTGTGTACAAATTGAGATCTTTTTTTCTTTGTCTCCAAAATTTGAACTCTTTAGGGCCAAATAAATTCTCTCATACAATGATCAATGCAGGATTCTTTTCATACAGATATTTCTTTTTTGAATTTGCTAAAAATGTATAAATGTCACTTAATTTTTTTTATGTATTTCCTCTTTAAAAAATGTTAAAAATTTTATTTGTAATTTCGGATGAGGCAATTAGGACTCCCATGAATGATCCCAATTTTCAAAGGATTTTCTTGATAATTCGTATGCTCCACCGTCAATTATAACCACATAATAAATTAAATTAACAATATTTAACTACAATTGACAGGGTTTTAGTCTAATAGTTAAGATAGAAGCTCTGGCCGTAAATGCATTAGGTCCTTAGTTCAAATTTCACTTTTTCATTATACTAGTGTGTGTCCCATGCTTTGACCGGGTATGTGATGAAGTTTTATAGTTTTATTATTTTTTGTCCTGAATGTTTGCATGCTTTTGGACTTTGAAATTATTAAAATATCAATAAAAATCTTCTACAATCTTAGCTTGAAATTCAAATATTAAACTAACTTTGATTAATATATAGACATAATTGGGCTACTGCTACAAAAGGAAAATGAAAACATATTACTATCAGAAGAACTAGTAAACAGTTTGACTTATTATTATTTAAGAAATAAAAATAACTTCAATTCACTGATCCCAGAAAAAGTAAAAAGCAGTTATACCTTTAGATGCATCAATCAATACCATCTTTCTACTAATGACTTTCATTCTTCTAATATTCGATAACAACATTTCACAAATGTAACTCAAGAATTTAGTTTTCCCAGAAAAAAAAAAAAAAGGGAAGAAAGCTTATACAAATGTGTGTGAATTTTGAGAATGACATAAATTAGAATGTCGCTTTTGCATGAAAAAAAGAAAACACATACGTTAACGTCATTGAATTAAATATGACAAAAATTATAGTAATCTTTGGGTAAGAGTCAAGAATATTCTTAGATTATTTTCATCTTTTACTTTAAATTTGTAATGGCCAAAATTATTTATAATTTTGATAATTAATGACTCCTCAATTGACATTTGGTTTAGAAGAGTCATCCATATATATCACTGGAGCCCTTGACTATTAAAAGACAGTTTCATTAATACTTGGCATATGTGTAATGTCATTTGGCCTGTGGGATAGGGGATGCCTCTTCAAGCATATTAAAGTATTTGGATAATGAATGATGAGAATTGAAATATCAAACCATTGAACTTATTATGGGTGTTTTCATTACTTTGTCATAATTAAAATTACGTTTTATATTTTCAATCCTACTTTATTTTAAATTTGTAATCATTAAACTAATTGAATAAAGAAACAATCATTTAATATTGATACTTGAGTATGGATAATAAAATATAACCATTATTAATTAATTTAAGCTCATATTTTGTGACATCATTGTGTCAAATTTATAGGTATTAAATTAATTGAATAAAGAAAAAAATCATACAGTATTAATGTAAATGAAAGACAATTAATAGGAGACAACCAATAGGAACTTACCACTTGTCAAAACACCATCAATCCATTTGACCTATTCAGTTTTATATTATATATATAATGATATGATTGTAATTATATTATACTGTCTTTTATAACTCTTTTAAACCCAAAAAGTACATGTTGTGATTTTAGCTAAGCTATAGACCGAGCTTATGGATTCAGCTATTTTCCCACACCTTAATTCAATTACGTCTAATTCCAATTTCTTTGGCATCCCTTTCCTTTCAAGAAACTACCTTATTTATACCATTTGTTCCAAGGAGATGCAGTGGAATGTATTTAGTTGGCTAGTTATAGGACATCAACTGAAATTAGATAATAACACCTCAATTATTCAAAAATTTTTGTTGAAATAAAACATGAAAAACCCTTCATTTATCTAGAAATCAGTGTTTTACATAGAACTTCAGATGGATTTGGGGAATCCTTACTGGAAAAATTAATACTGATTGCATGTTGGTTTTTTCCTTTTACCTTGCTTTCTATTTCTTCTTTTGGGGCAGAATATGGACATCTTTGTAAGTTGTCATACATAACATTGGCCAATAAACTCACCCAACAAAGGAGAAACAGAATTCCAGAGTGCCCTCCTCAAATAATAAGCAGGCATTTTCTACCTCACCCAACAGTCTTAACATGATAAAAACAACTTGAACACAACACGGCACACGGGTTACCCAAAAAAAAAAAAAAAAAAAAAAAAAAAAAAAAAAAAAAGATTACTTCATTTACAGTTTGACACAAGTTTCACAGCATGAAAGGTTCGGTTCTGCCTCTTTACCTAATTTCTGAGGGACATAGGGAACCCAGGTTCATATATTTCATCTCGATACTCATGGTTGAGTTATCAAACCCAAAAAAACAAAACAGAGTAAGCTTTGGCCAAAAGACCAAGCATATAAACCAAGCAAACTTAACAATACAAAAAAAAAAAAAAAAAAAAAAAAAAAAAAAAAACACAGAAAAGAGCCAGTTTCTGCTTTAACAACTCCCCCATTCTGTTCATTCAGCCATCTCCTCGTCATCATCTATCTCCTCAATCCTGATCTTCTTGGCTGCCTGAGTGACATCGCTTTTCGGCCCATTAGGAACTTGGATTAGCACATCAGCCTTCTGCCCCGTAGTGGAGTCCACCATTCCACCGTTTTTCTCCACACGGTATGCAAGGCCATCCATGCCAGCATCGATGTACACGGTGGAGTTCTCATCGATCTCTTCTTTGATGAGCATTTTTGACAGTTCAGTAACCACTTTCTTTTCCATCCATCTCCTAATAGGCCTCGCACCATAAACCTAAATGCCGAAAACAAACATTAAGTACTAGCTCAATTATGGAAACAAACATTGACTGCAGCGAAATCATTGTAGCGCAAAAGATACTTACCGGCTCATAGCTCTCAGCCAAGATGTAATCTAGAGCAGCATCTGTAACAGCCAGAGCTATACCCCTCTCAGCAAGACGTTTGGCGACATCCTTCATTTGCAGCCTTGCAACCTGCCTTAGTTGCTCGTGTGACAGAGGATCAAATATCACGATTTCATCCAGACGGTTCAGCAGTTCAGGCTTGAAGCGTCTCCTCACCTGTCCACAAATGAAAGATTCGTACAAGGCTTAGTACAGCCTTTCACGCTTGAATGAATTGACGGAAATTTCACCACGTTGTTCATGAAGCTATTTTAATATGACTGCTTATCAAGGGTGTACAAGAGTTCTGTAAATTTCTCCAACTAAGGGAGGTTTAACACATTAATTCAGATATTTTGATTTGAATTTTCTTGTTAAATGGTTGCAATTATTGTTTTCAATTGGTGGGGCTTGTTGTAAGGTTCTTTTGTTTATGTGCCAACTAATTATCCAAAAACAAAGAAACAAAAGATAGTAACTTGTCTATAACCGATACTGTAAGCAAGAAAGATGGGATCCATGTTAGAAATTCCAAGAGACAATACCTCTGCCATGACTCTTTCACGAGCTGCCTCCATTGTGCTCTTGCCCACAAGTCCAGAGAGGAGATGCTCAGCTCCAAGGTTCGAAGTCATAATGATCACTGTGTTCCTGAAATCAACGGTCCTGCCCTGACCATCTGTCAATCTTCCATCATCAAGAACTTGGAGGAGTGTATTGAATACATTGTTATGAGCCTTCTCCACCTCATCGAACAAGACGACACTGTAAGGCCTCCTCCTCACAGCCTCAGTCAGTTGGCCACCTTCTTCGTGGCCAACATAACCAGGGGGAGCACCCATCAGCCTAGCCACAGAGTGCTGCTCCATGTACTCGGACATATCAATCCTCACCATTAGGTTCTCATCATCAAAGAGTTGCTCGGCGAGGGCCTTGGCAAGCTCGGTTTTACCTACACCAGTTGGACCCAAGAACAAGAATGACCCAGTTGGCTGTTGGGGTCTCCCTAGGCCGGCCCTTGACCTCAGAACCGCCTCTGCCACTGCTTCAACTGCCTTGTCTTGACCTACCACTCTTTGATGCAGCCTCTCAGCCAGACCAACCAGCTTCTCTTTCTCGTTCTGGCCTAATCGGGTGACTGGTATGCCAGTCCATCGGCTTACAACCTCAGCAATGTGTTCGGGTCCAACAGTTTCAGTCAGCATCTCCTCCTCGTGGTTCGATTCAAGCTTTGCAATAGCTGCCTCGACCTCTTGGATAGCTCCATATCTCAGATCTGCAGCTCTTGCAAGATCATATCTCCTTTCAGCCTCTTGCAAGGCAAAAAGGAGCTCTTCTTTCCTTTGCTTTAGGCGGCGTAACTCATCAATCCTCTCCTTTTCTTTCTTGTACTTCATCATCAAAGGCTGAAGTTTATCCCTTAAGTCATCAAGCTCCTTCTTAACATCAACAAGCCTAGCTTTGCTAGCCTTATCCTTTTCCTTCTCCAGGGCATGAAGTTCAATTTCCAACTGCATTCTCTTCCTCTCCAAATTATCTATCTCCTCCGGCTGGCTGTCAAGCTGAACTCTGACATTAGCACAAGCTTCATCAACCAGGTCAATAGCTTTATCCGGCAAATGACGGCCAGTGATGTATCGAGCAGATAACTGAGCAGCAACCACCAAAGCGCGGTCTTGGATTCTAACACCATGGTGCCCCTCGTATTTCTCCTTGAGCCCTCGAAGAATGCTAATAGTATCAGCTACACTAGGCTCAGCGACATACACCTGTTGGAACCTTCTTTCAAATGCAGCATCCTTTTCAACATACTTCCTGTACTCCTCAAGAGTCGTAGCACCAATGCAACGAAGCTGACCCCTAGCAAGCATGGGCTTGAACAAGTTCGCAGCATCCATGGACCCCTCAGTACGACCGGCACCAAGGACAAGGTGGATTTCATCAATAAAGAGAATGACCTTCCCTTCGGCTTCTTCGACCTCTTTCAACACAGCTTTTAACCTTTCCTCAAATTCACCCCTGTATTTAGCTCCTGCAACTAAGGCTCCCATGTCAAGTGCAATAAGCCTCACATCAGCAAGATTGCTTGGAACATCACCATTTACAATCCTCTGAGCCAAGCCTTCTACAACAGCAGTTTTACCCACCCCAGGTTCTCCAATCAACACAGGATTGTTCTTGGTTCTTCTCGAAAGGATCCTAATAACCCTTCTGATCTCCTCATCACGACCAATCACAGGATCAAGCTTTCCAGCCTGCTCGACAAGGTCACGGCCATAGGTCTTGAGGGCTTGGAAAGTTGCATCTCCAGAAGCACTTTCGACTTTCTTCCCATCTTTCCCTCGAAGCTTCTCGATTTCAGCCTTCACCTTGTTCATAGCAATCCCAGCTTCCTTCAGCAAATCATTGACTTGGGAATCTTCAATAAGCCCCAGAATGAGGTGATCAACAGCCAAATGGGAGTCCCCACGAGACTTCTGAAGAGATTGAGCACGGCGAATCGCTTTGATCAGAGATGTGCTAGCTGGGATTTCATCAGGTGGAGGACTCTGAGAAGGAAGATTCTTCAAAGCTCTGTTGAACACTCTTTCAGCTGATTCTGCAGCCCCATCACCGCCACCGGCTTGCGAGACTGCTTGGTGGAAGATGCCACTAGGGTCACTAATCAAAGCCGCAGCGACGTGGAGTGGTGTGATTTGAGCATGCCCACTGCTCATTGCCAACTCATGAGCAGAAACAAGGGCCTCATTTGTCTTGTGGGTGAACTTATCAGGGTTCATTGTGATCTGATCTGCATTGAGCAGAAAGCAGCAAATTCAATCATCCAGTTCAAGATGACAGGACCCATCAAAGATCAGTTAAAGATTACATTATATCAACTCATAAGGACAAGATGTATAGGTTTGGTTCATTTAGTTACAACCACTATCAAGATTCCAAAGAAAGACATATTTTAAAACTTTCTGAGCATACAAAAACAATTTCTATGTTTTCTCAAGCAGCTATACATACAGTCAACAGTGATGCAACATAACAAGGAAAGAAAATTAATCATAAAATATTCAAAATTAAGTATGCAGAACTCCACAGACTAAGACATTGAACTTTCTTTAAGTGTTTTTTAAAAAATAAATGCTGTATTTTTTTCATTTCAATCCCTCACTTTCCTTCTTTAATCAAAAGGAAAATCCCAGCATCCCCATTAATCTAAGAGAAAAAACCCCAACATCTTCATGCAAACTATCGAATTAACAAACAAGAACCCATAAATCAATGAGAATAACAGAGAAAACACATGAAGATATTGTTGAGCAACTTAACATTCCCAACAATTTTTCTTTTTACTCAAGAATTTATTCATTCTCCAACTAAACAGAGCATTGATAATCCGGAAAACCCACAAAACCCCAACAATTCACAATCAAAACCCACAAAACGATGAAGAATATAAATCCAAAAAAGGCAAAAAATAATCACAACATTGAAGCAAAGCATCAATAACTAACAAAAAAACAGGCCAAAAACAAGAAACTCGTACCTTAGACGATCAACTAAGAATGCAACTGAGAATACGATTGAGTGGAAAAGAGAATTGGAATTTGAAGAATGGGGTGAATTTAGAGAGAGATTTAGTAGCAGAACAAAGATTGTCTTCTGCGAGTGAGAGTTATGGAGCGTGAAGGCCTTTTTGTTGAGGAGATGGAGAGGAGTCTGGAAAGACGACGGTTGGGCTAGACTCTACTAGAGCTTTCCTGCTTGCTTCTTCCTCTTTCCTTATTTTTATTTTTTTTAATCAATGTTTTTATTTTTTATTATTTTGCTGTTTCATTTAAAAAATTTTCTGTTTAAAGCAAGTCTTTTTTTATTCTTTGCCCTTTTGGGGCGATCAGTCGTATGACTCATTACGTCCAGATTGACCCAGAAGGTTACCTACGCGCCAATTTGGGAAGAGCATTTCACGTGCAGAGCATCATCGTTTGGAAGTTTCTAGAAGGTACTCTTTGGTCGCTCTTAGGGTTGACAAAAATTCTGGTTCGGTCGAATTCGGGTTGGACAAAATCGGACAATGTCAGAATTCGGGTATTCAGGTCAGACAACTTTTTGCCAACTCTAGTCGCTCTACAGTTTATGTACCAAACACCAATGAAACCCTATACCGAACCGTTAACTTTTAGGTATCGTAAGATTTGATACATAATTTTTATAACCCTAACAGTTTAGAGTTTATTTGTAAGTGCCTTACGTATTAATTCATTGTAATTCACCTCTAAAGTTACAAAAATGCCCTCGCTTTTATTGTCCCCTATTTTTCTCTTTTAAAGCAAAAATCAAAAAATCTATCTTTCTACTATTGGATAATTTATCGATGATATTGTGAGTACTTAAAAGAGAGAGATTAAGGTTTTTTTAAGAAAAAAACAAAAAGGATAATGGTAAGGTATTTTTGTAATCTTAGGATTGAATTGTAAGAAATTCATAAGTGATAGTACTTAAAAATAAACTTAAAAATATCAAGGTTATAAAAATTAATGCATCAAACTCGAGATATTTAAAAATCAGCAGTTTACACTAGTGGCCAATTCTAATAGTTAGTGATGGAATTTTGCACCAGAATTATATGGAATATCTTAGAAGATTTTGTTTTACTTTATGAAATTTTTATCTTGTATGAAATATTTTATTTTCTAGAATTTTGGTAATATAGAAGAAAGTTAACGTTCCTATGGCTGTATGAAATATTTTATTTTCTAGAATTTTGGTAATATTTATGAGAAAACTTTGAAATCAGAGCATCTACATGAGAGACCTATGTTAGACATCTCTAGTGTGAGAGGGGCTCCTCTCCTGACCTAATGAAAATCTCGAGAGATGGCGTAGGATCAGGTAAACCTATGGTGTACACCCAACTCATAAATAGAGGAGAACGTATTGAGAGAGAGAATAGATTCATGAGGGGAGAATCACTCAAATACTAGTTAGATGAGAATAAGTGGCATACTATAGTGTATGTACTTAGTTTTAGTCTATCTTTGTTATGTAGCAAATGTGCTAATTCTTACTTGGTGTGGTCTTTTCACCTCAATGCAGAGGAATTTCTACATTAAGTTGGTCGTTGTTTCTTCTCCTGATGTGTATATGTCTGTGGTCAAATCTGTACTACAATTCTATTCCTAGTAGTTAACTTGTAGCTAGCTATATTATGTTGTTTAATTTGAGTTTGATATTTACCTGGCTGTAAGTTAAATTGCAAGGGAATTATATAAGATGTTAAGAAGTCTTCTTTTTAACATCACTCTCACTTTACAACCTTGGTTAAGTCCTATATTAAGGGAAAATCACCCACTTATCAAAAGGAGAGGAAAAAAAAAATTTTTGATTATACAAAATTATCCTTTAATAATTGAACATAATAATAGGACATTCTAGCTCTTTTTTTTTTTTTTCTTTTTGACCTCTTTTATCTTAAAAGTCAACAAAGAAAACTTTGGTTCGAATCTCATGCAAGATTTGAAACAAATAAAGAAAAATGCTGAATCATTGTCTCCATAAGCAAAAGTTATAGTGGATGTGCTTATAGTGGTCGTTATCATACGATAATCAACAAAATCTGAACCCTATGCCTGTTTTGCATAAATCCAACCGTTCATTTTTTTAATTTTTAAATGATTAAAAATTTATCATGAAATCATAAAAATATTTGTAAATATTGAGGAAAATGATTTCGTAAAATTTGTTTGGCTGTTTCCCATTCAATATTCATAAAACAACAAATCCGAGGTTAACAAGTTACAACCCATCTTCTTTCCCGTTGGCCATGGCAAAATCATAAAACTAGCTAGTTTACCGGCCAACCCCCGACCCTCCATAATAACCGCCCAACATCCACCAAGTTTTACTTCCAGTGTTCCTGGGTAAGTGATTAAATGTTAAGCACGACTTTACTCAACATTTTGAATAATATTTGTTTAACCTTTAATATCTTTTTTCAATTAATTATGATAAAAGAAAATTGATTGTGAACCTATTGTGTAATAGTTGCCGTGATTGTAGTATAAAGACAACCAATATAACCAATATAGTTGTTGTGACTGCGACATCCTCAGATCTTAAAACTCAACTGTTTGAGATAACTGGCTTTAAGGAAGGCAAATTAACTTTCAAATATCTTGGGGTGCCTATAACCTCAGGCAGATTATCAAGCTCTGACTGTCAATTGCTTGTGGAATAAACCATGGCAAAAATTAGAATACAGGGATCCAGAAACCTCTCATATGCTGGTAGAAGTGTTCTTATCAACAGTGTACTTATAAGGATCTTTGGCTTTCGGGCAACAAACTTTGTTCTCCCACAAGAGGTCATGTCAGACGCAAGCTTGAGACTGCATACAGCTCCTATTCTTGCGATGGCAATGACAATCACAGTAGGGCCCCTTTAATATCTTGGTACACATTGTGCAAACCGAAGAGCATGGCAGGGATTGGTTTCAAGGATCACAAAAAGTGGAACCAAGCACTAACTACTAAGCATGTTTCGGATATAGCCAGAAAGACACACTTTGGATTAGATGGGCCCACTCACACTACTTAAGTGGGAGAGATTGGTGGAGCTACTCGCCTCCTTTTGCTGTTTGTTGTACTGGAAAAAGATAGTTCATCTTAGCCCAGTTATGGCTTCTGGCTTCTGTGGTGATAGGTGGATTGCAGGCAAAGCTGGGAGCTACACACTTACAAGTGGGTACAAGTGGCTACTCCCTAATGATAGCGCAAAGCTTCACTGGAGTAAAATTGTCTGAGATAGAGTAGTACTACCCAGATATGCATATATTTTCTAGATTGCTATGCATGACAGGTTGCAAGTTTTCACCAGAATAGCAAGGTTTAATACTGTAGTCTCTACTGATTGCCCTCTTTGCGAACAGCTGGAAGAAACCCAAGCACACCAGCTATACAATTGTCATTATGCTGCTACAATAAGATAGGAACTTTTACTTTGGATTGGGCTGAGAGCTTGTCCCAGAGCTCGTCCTAAGTCCTTTTCACATATGCTCACATGGGTTCTCAACAGCAAAAGACAAAGAACTCAGAAGTTGGCCATGAAGATCATTTTGGCTGCTATGCTTTATGAGCATCGGATTATGAGAAACGACGTGTTTTTCAATAGCTACACAGGGTCATCAATACTGTAAAGCATGTTACTAAGGATAGGCTAATTTTCCTTGCAAAGACTAGGAAGCAGGGCTCTTCTGACATGTCTTCTTTTGTCTCCTCCTTGTAAGCGGAGCTGCTTCATTTGATGTAATTTTCCCTGATACTCAGGGTATGCTTAGTGGAATGAAATTATTATGATTCCCCCCACCCCGAAAAAAAATCTCTCCCTATACATATA